>JAEQBH010008335.1:0-110341 GCA_016808115.1 Tetrastigma voinierianum | reverse complement strand
AGAACTTTAGAAAAGCCATAATATGAGAAAATTCTTCCCTAGGATCTAGGGTGAGAGTTGGTCAAATGTGTCGAGATCAGAGTCGTGGATCTTAATGATTCTCGCTTCATGGTGGACCTTAGTGGTGGAAACATCGGGTGTCGATGTCATTCCCGACATGGTCGATGACACCATCGGGTTGTCGTGAAATTGGGACCTTTAGTCAAGTTGTCATACCCAACATGGTCTTGGAGTTGGGTGAGGTTACATATGCACGTGGTTGGATGCGTATATGTGTGGAATTTCAGGACGAAATTCTTTTAAGGAAGGGAGAATGTGAAACCCCGAGAAAATCTAATTTTCCGAAAAATGGCAAAATTGTAATTTCGGTAAAAATCCAAAATTTTTCTAGATCTCGGATGACGAAATAGACTTCACTGTTGGAATCAAGCCCTTCACGCAAATCTAGCTACGACGCCGACTTCATCGACCGAGACAATGAATTTGCACATTTTTCGAGGCACTGAGTATCGGGTGCCGTAAAACGATATGTGATGTGACAAAAGTCACATATAACATGTGTACTTGCATTAATATGTTACAAGATTAGAGATGATGGAAACGGATCGGTCGAGATAGTGCTAAGTGTCAAAAATCCAAGAAAGGGGACATAAGTGGGCATTATTTGAATGTTTAATGAGTAGATAAGACAAAATAGGAATAGCTATCTTCTTCCTTAAGGAGCCAAAAAGAAAACGTGGTGGGGAGGAGAAATGAGATGCAAAGTGGAGTTTAGGTTGGGGTTTTTAGTGAGAGTGTGCAACTTCTCTCTAAGATCTCTACCATCTAATAAATGATTTCTTCACAAGAAGGAAAGTTGATTCACGCTTATGAGACTACGCTGACACTCTGGGCTTTCTTTGGGGAGTTTCCGAAGTAAACTCCGTGAAGTATGGGTTTTATCCTACTTGTTTTACTTTGATTTAAGTGTTTTGTAATGCTTGTTGATTTGAGGCCGTGAGGGTCGCTTGATCGGTCCCAAAACTTGGAACCAAATGTGAAATTTATGGAACCTGCTTTGGGATTAGCCCGTGATAGTCCACGGACTGTTCAAGTGTCTTGTGTGATAAATTGTGCAATAATTCATGGTTTATGTGTATGAGGCCTGAATGGCTATGGAATTTGGTTCCGCAAAGAAGAACCGATGTTGATGAGTATAAGCTGCCCACCGACCCACTTGCTCTGTTTTGGGATTGTAAAATAGTCTTAGTTTGTATGAAATGGACCATAAACGTCCATGTGTTTTGGCATTGAAATTGTTTGAAGTGAATGGCTTGAGTTGTGTGGGAATTAATAGGTTAATGTATAAGTTTGATGTGTTAACATGATGTCACAATTATATGGAATATAATTGTGTGTATAGGCCATTGGAAATGGAATTGTGTTTAGCTCAAGTGAGCTAATTTGGGTGTTGGTTGATTAAACATTGAATAACATGTGGTTTGAGTGCAAATTTGAGAATATTGCATAATTGATATATTAGTGTAAATTGCATTGAAATTGCATAACATGTTGTATGTGATTTGAATATGTTAATATATATGCATGAGAATATATTAGCATGAATGTGTTGAAATGGCGTAATGCATTTTCATATGCATCGAGTAACCTAGAAATTAGGTGTGAGTGTATGACATGAATTTTCTGAAAAACGAACATGGCTAGAAAGGAAGTCATATGATGATTTTCCGCAGACTGGTTGGGGAGATAGTCCAACGTATCATCTCTGATGAGGACCATGACTGTTTCGAAAAGTTCCCCAACCAATTCGCCTCGGAGGGTAGTCCAATACTTTATCAAACTCTAAGAGTGTGTTTTCGAGAACAACAAGTTTTGTTTTGAAACTCGACATTTTCAGTACATTTATTTAGGCAAATGTGAGGGAGTCAAAGAGAATCTAGCACATAGAATGGGCATGTGTAGACATTCAAGTAGGATCACGATGCATTTGAGCGTGTGTTTACATTGTGATCATTGCATATACACTTCTGGGGAGTAACCCATTTAGGATAATTCCACTACTGGCAATAGCTCACCCCGTCGTAGGAATATCATTTCAAAATAGTGGAGCTCGAGAAGACGGCTCATCTTAGAGGCCGATTTTGAAGAAAGTCGGGTTGTGGCTTTGAAGTTTTTGGTATAACATGTATTAAAATTGTAGATTTTAATATATGTTTGAAGTAAGAGTGATGTAGTGACTCTTGAACCATGTGATATAATTGGTTGAATGTATTTGGATGAGTATGACATGTAGGCCCAAGTGGCCATTTTACTCATCTGTGTGTCTCGTAATACGAGACGTATAGATTTTCCGCAAGTTGACAGGTAGTCAACGGATCCCCGGGTTTTGGGGCATCATAAGAGGTGGCAGTACAGCACCTAGTAGAGGTCGCGATAGGGGTGCAGGAAGCAGAGGAAGTGACTGGACAATATCTTAGTGGGACTTGTACTGTGCTTGGGCATTTACAAATACACAACAGAGGTAGATGCACCACTGTAATGATTTGATCGTGAGCATTTCAATTTACGATCATGATGCATACTGGGGCCACTCATTCATTTATTTCGCACTCATTCACTGAGAGGCACCAGATAGAGTCCCAACTTATAGATGGTCGTATGGTGGTTTCCGTACCCAATGGGGATACTATGATATCCGAAAGGATATTTCGCGTGCCAGATTGGTGATCCGTAATGCTGATTTTCCACATACTTGATAGTGCTAGGCATCCATGATTTCCGATATAGTCTCGGGTAATGGACCCGGTTATCCAGCATAGAGCCACCTTAGATTGCTATAAGAAAGTAGTAAGATTGGTCTCGACCTGCAGGAACCAAAGCCAATATTTCGGGGAATTAAAGAGAGATCGCCCTAGTCTCATTAATGCCATGACCGCCAGAAAATGCTTCGGAAGGTTGCCAGGTTTATTCGCATTCAGGGTGGATAAGAGATAAGCAGGGGACACTACCGAAGACATCCCCATAGTCAAAGTATCGTGATGTCTTTCTAGATGATCTTTCAGTTTACCCCCTGATAGAGTTGCTAAATTGAGTTTGTTATTGAACCGGTTCCGTGGATCGGAAGCCGATATCCATTCCTCCACATGTAATGGCGCCGTAGTCAAAGAATCAAGGCGCACCTGAGGAATCATACAAGGGCTTCATCCGACCTAGTACCTCACCGTGGTGAGCTCCAGCTCTTTTCTACAAAAGAAGAAAGATGGAAGCTACGGCCGTGTATAAACTACGCATACCTGAATCGGGCGACAATACGCAAACCGCATCCGCTCCCTCGTATGATGAGCCATTCACCAATCAGATGGATCTCGTATACTCTAAGATCGACCTAAGGTCGATACCATCGCTTGAGGGTCCGTGAGAATGACGTTTCTAAGACTCCGCCTCTTCGTGACTCCAGATGATAAGGTCACTATGAGTTCCTAGTGATGCCATTCGATTGACTAATGCCCCAATTATGCTCATGGATTTGATGAACAGAGATCAACTGCATTTAGATAAGTCCGTGATCATATTCATCGATGACATTCCAGTGTACACCCTTAAAGCAAATTCAGAGGAACATACGTAGCACTCCTGACAAGTATTTCATATTCCTTCGAGAGCTAATTATACGCTTAAGTTTAGTGCGCTTTGGTTGGACAAAGTAGCTTGGTCATGTCATTTCGCCTATAAGGTGTTGGGCGGCGGATCCTAGAAGATCGGGGCTTATAAATAATCAGCCACCTACCGAATGTTTTTGAAGTCCGTAATTTCCTTGGATTGGCAAGTTACTACAGAAAATTTGTTGAGGGATTTTCGAAGATAGCAACCCCGTTGACCAATCTATTGAAAAAGGATTAGAAATTCGAGTGGTAAGATACCTGCCAACATAGTTTTGAGGAGCTGAGGCAGAGATTGACTACAGCTCCAATGTTAGCACTACCATCAGGAAAGGACGGTTACGCGCAGGCGTTGATGCCTCTGCATAAGGGTTAGGGTAGTGTTTTGATGCGTGATGGTATGGTAGAGTGATAGCTTATGCTTCGCCGCTAAAGAAGCACGAGCAATAACCACCGGCCCATGATTTAGAACTAGCAAATAAAGGGTTTTCAGCCAGAAGATATCAGACATTATCTATACTTGTTCCCCGTCGATATCAACGATCATAAGATCCTCGCAAAGATATTTTCACTCAGAAAGAGCTTAACTTAAGGCAGCGCCGGTGGTTTGAGTTGATTAAGGATTATGATTGCACGATAGAGTACCATTCGGGGAAGGCCAATGTAGTGGCCGATGCTTTAAGCCGGGAACCAGAGGGTTCCTATGCTTATCTGCAGATGGTATATCTCCCATTGTTGATAGAGTTGAGATCTTTGGGAGTTCAGTTGCAGGTAGCTGATACAGGGACACTGTTGGCATCATTTTGTCTGCCCTTTTCTAGTGGATCGATCAAGGAAGGTCAAAAGCAAGTTTCGTAGATGATTGCTGAGGGCTGAGGATCGAGGGTGGTAGGAAACCAGAGTTCCAGATCAGAGACGATGGTGTAATAGTTAGAGGGAGTCGAATGTGTGTACTTGAAATAGGTGAACTAAAAAGGGAAATCATGGAAGAGGCTCACTTTTCAACATACGCCATGCACCCTGGTAGCACCAAGATGTATCATACTCTGAGGGAGCATTATTGGTGGAAGGGCATGAAGGAAATTACGCTCAGATCTCGATGTCTAACCCATCGCCAGGTGAAGTAGAGCACCGTGGCTCGTAGGGAAAAGATATAGCCCCTTCCGATTCCCGTATGGAAGTGGGATAAGATTACTATGGATTTTGTTATCTGGCTGAGAACCCTGAGACAACACGATGCCATATGGGTGATAATACGATGTAATTAACGAAACTGCGGCATTTTCTCCCGCTTAGCAATGATGACCATTGACAAGTCGCCCAATTATAAGGTGGAGGAGATAGTTAGATTACATGGTGTTCCTATATCGATAGTCTTTAATCGAGACCCCGCTATTCACATCCCATTGGGTCTAGCTTACGGATGCCATGGGAACTCGACTGCACTTTGTATAGTTTCCATCCCCGTAGACTGATGGTCGTACCGAGAGAACTATTCAGATGTTGGGAGGATATGCTCGTGAGCATACATAGAGTTTAAG
This sequence comes from Tetrastigma voinierianum, assembly GCA_016808115.1. NCBI lineage: Eukaryota > Viridiplantae > Streptophyta > Magnoliopsida > Vitales > Vitaceae > Tetrastigma > Tetrastigma voinierianum. The sequence goes on along the minus strand of JAEQBH010008335.1, from coordinate 105,141 downwards.
GAAACCTAGGATACACATTTATCTCGATGGGAGTTCGCCTACAACAATAGTTATCAATCCAAAGATAGGCATGGCTCTATTTGGAAGCACTGTATGGCCTGAAGTGTCGTACCCGCATAGTCGGGATGAAGTAGAGCAGGGAGACCGATAGGCCCAGAGTTAGTACAACTTACCTTAGATAAGATCCAGATTGTCCAAGACAGACTCAAGACAACCAGGGACAGGCAAAAAAGTTATGCGGACAAACACCATAGGGATCTACAGTTTAAGGTGGGCTTAATGTGGTCTTCCCCTCAAAAGTTTCCTGAAAGATGTCCCTGATTTTGGAAGACTTGGAAAGCCAAAGCCCAAATACATGAGCCATATGAGATTATCGCCAGAGCGGGACCAAGAGTACATAGACTAGACCTTCCTCCGCAGTTGTCTAAGGTTCATAATGTGTCTTATGTATCCATGTCTCGCAAGTACATTCCAAATCCCTCCCATGTACTCAGATCAGCCAAGAGAACTAAAGGATAATTTGACCTTATAAGGAGCAAACCCAATGCAAATAGTAGATCAGAGAGAAGGCATTTTGCGAATAAGGTCATTCCTTTAGTCAAAGTTGCATGGGAATCATGGGATTAAGGAGGCTACTGGGAGTTAGAGGCTCCGGGATGCAAGCAAATAATATCCCCGCCTGTTTTCGATTAAGGTATCCTCTTTATGTTAGTTTTGTTCATTTCGAGGACGAAATGTTCTAAAGGAGGGAGGATTTATAACGCCTCGTCCCGAGAGGGTGTACGGTATGTGTAACCGTAGGGTCGCATATGTGCACCAAGAGCTTCCTTAATTATATTAGAGCCATAATAGAATTTTTGAAAGTTGTTTTTAAGGGTGAAATTGTAAAGTTTTCAAAGAATTGTGGCACTTTTGCAATTAAGGAAAGTGGAGGGGTTAAAGTACAAATTATGGAATTTCAAAAGGATAATAATAATAATAAATTGCCAAAATGGTTCAAGGAAGCCTAGAAAATTCTCTAGATCTCGAATGACGAAACGGACTCCGTGCCAAATCTTCGGCTCCTCGCGAAATCTAGTGACCCGTAAGTTTTGTCGACCCCGAGACAATGCACTATTTTACGAATTTCTCGTGATAAGTCGCTATGATCTTCGTGGACTAGGATTTTTACGAAAATCTCGAAAGTCAGAAAATGACTTGAGTTAAAGTTCATTTAAAATAATTGAACTGAAAAGAAATAAATTTTTTCGAGGCAAAAATGGACCCAAATGAGGCAATAAAAATCATTTATCCAAATAATAATAATAATAATAATAATAATAATAATAAAAGATAAAAATAAAAAAGCAAGCAGACGGACGGACGGAGTGCGTGGAGAGTGAGAGATGAGATTTTATTTTTCTTCTTAGCTTTCTTTCTCGTGATTTAATGGAAATCGGACTAGATTTCGTCTGAGCGTATGGCAAAGTTGACTACACGACAAGAGCTACGCCGTAGGTACCAATATATCTTAGCGTTTCATTAAATTCCCAAGAGGTAGAAAATCTTTCCTACTTGAGTTATTTTTAGCCTAAAGGTAATGTAATGGCTTGAAATTATTTTAGAGATCAGGAAAGTCAGAACTTCGGGCCCAAAATTTTGGACTGAGTTTAGAATTTTTAGGAATTTTCGAGACTCCGTGTTCTGGCCGCCTCGGCCGACTTCGACTATTTTCTGACAAGCCGGTTGAAATTTCAGGATTTTATTTGGACAATCCAAACATAAATTTCAGAAATATTTTTGGGTGTTTTTAGACTCTATGGGAAGTCCCTTGAGTATAGAATTTAACCATATGCCTGTCAATAGCATTTGGTACCCACATAATTTCTAAAAAAATTTAATTGTAGTACCACGTGTGCGAATTTCGTGGTTATGCTGACGTGTGTGGTCTAATACATCGAATAGCATAGGGTCGTTTTGAAAAAGTTGCTAAAACGGATAATTTTTATGGGGCACTTCATGTGTAGGGGCATTTTGATCAATTTCACCTCATATTATCGATGTCCTATCAGAATCGGACTAGCACGAAATTTTGTTAGAATCGTCTCGATAGTCTTTAAAAGCCCTTTGTATGTTTTATGGTTAAAACGTTGAACTGAGGGCATTTTCGTAATTTGTATGAATGGTGTAGGCAATTGGAGTATACGACAATAATCTAGCGTGCTTGACAAGAATTAAAAGAAATTAGTCGAGAAAAAGGTGAGTATTCAAAATCGTTTTCGAAAACGAAAGTGTTTAAATTACAAGTTTGTAAAGTGCTTTGAAAATATAATGTAATTAGTAAAGAATTTTTTTTACCTCCCACTTGTTATACTTAACAGAAAATTTCGATTTCAGTACTTAAGAAACAGTTTGGCCTAGTTTAGCAAAACGCCTATATGGCACATCTCAGTTTGGCCTAGTGAGTCACCCTCTGCACATTCGGGGTATATAGATAGTTAGCGCGCTGACATAGTACATGGTGATGAGGTGTTGGTTCCGAGGTTCCATTATGTTTATAGAGATCCCGCCGTGTTCACCGGACCATATTAGACGGGTAGTGTTCCGAGGTTCACTACTGATGCCAAGTTCCGAGGTTCCGTGGGCATCACGCCTGTGTGGTATTTCATAAAATGGGCCACGTGGTTGGTACTTTGATTTACAAGAGATAGCACTTTCGATATTAACCACCACTCGAAAAACAAGCCAAGAGCGTAAATAGTTTTCGTACGCTTTAAATGGTTTTCATAGAAAAACTCTGGGCTTTATTATAAAACGCTTTACAACCATTTCCGTACAAATTTTCATATCAGGAGTACATTAGCGCAGACAACAACATTTAGAACTTATAGTACCCACCGAACCCATTTGGCTCACAGCTTTTGTTTTTAAATAATTTTTTCAAGTGCAAAATGGCCGAAAGACCTTCTAGGATCCTCACCCTGACGCTGTGTTGTATTTATATATAAGATAAGGTGTAAAGTAAACGTAATAAAAGTTAAAATATGACATTTTGTATATGTAAATATCTTTGGTAAAATATGCATGCATGGTTTTGAGAAAAACAAGTTGCGATGAATTTATGTTGGATCGATTCTTATCTTATATTTTGATGAGGACCAGAGATCCTTTATGGTCATAGCTTGGATTTTGGAAAATATCGGGAGTGTATTTTATACGGTGTGATTTCGTATTCGGGCTTAACCACACTGCGGTACCGTTATACCGTCAGAGCTAAGTAAATCTAAAGGTGTGATTTTGATAGAAAAGGAAAATTTTAGGAACCAACGCTTTCCAAAGACAAGCTTCAACAATGAACGACTTAGCTTCATGGTAACTCGTCGCCGAGCGTAGTCACTGGAGGTTACTGTGGAGTTGCCGGCAGATTCTTTGTCAATAGGAAGGGGGTCTATCAAAAGACCTCCAGGGGAACTTACTACCATGAGGTCAATTCTAAAGAAATTACAATAGCAGATCTCCTAAGTTCAGGTTCATTCATCTATCCTTGGTCATGGTTGAAAAAGTGCCTCAATTTATGGAAGAAATCACAGACCTCCAACACACAAGCACAATATACTTTTGATGTGGCAAAGACTGGGGAAATCTTTAATTTCTTTCTAAAGGAGAAATTCATCACATTTCCCCAAGATCACCAACTCCCCAACAAAGAGGAACTTAGGGGAAAAGTATATTGTAAGTATCATAAGCCCTGAAATCATGGTACTAATTCTTGTTGGAGTTTCAAGAATATTATCCAAGACAGGATCAACAAGGGAATACTGAAGTTTCCTGAGAAAAAGGAATCCATGATGGTTGATGAAGATCCTTTCCCACTAGTGGCTTCAATCAACATAGTTGCTTCGGATCTAAGAGCATTTCTGAATGAAAAGGATGATGAGAAGTTTTCTCCTAATGTAAAGATAAGAAAGATATGGGTCCGTAAACAATATCTAGTTTATAAGGAAAATTGGTAGTAAAAGGAAAAGTGTCTGTAGGAAAAGAATGGAAGGTATCCATACCATTCAAAACAGGAAATCAAAAAGGAGAAACCCTTCAAAAAAAAAAATTTGTTCCTCCAAAAAAGAGACATACTTTTCCAGAGGAAAGGGCAGGAACACTTCAAGAAGGAAAATACCTCCAAGGTTTGTTTTCCCTTTTCCTATTCCACCTTAACAAAAGTGGCATATAATGGAACATGAGAAATTTCCTCAAAAGTTCATTAGAACTTAGAAGATAAGGATTTAGAGACTGAGAGCTATGGAGAAAAAGAAAATACCTAAAGAAATGCCACGGGAAAAACCAAAAGAAACAGAGAATCAAAAAGAAAAAGTGATGTCTACTTCAAAGAAAACTAAATTTGGAAGGAGGGCTACAGAAGATGAAGAGTCTAGTTGCGAATCTAATGCAGAAATGGATTTAAGAACTATTTCGATAGGTACATTTCCTATGTCTTTAAAATGTTCCACTATTTCTCTAACTTTACCATATTTTTTCAAGTCAAAATAGATAGAGGAAAGCTTAATAGATGTAGAGAAAGAACATGAGCCAGCAAAGGAAAAGCATAGTCAGAAGGTAATCAACATTTACCCCTCTAAAGGAAGCAAAGCTCAGAAGGTGATACTAGAAAAACCTACTAGATGACAAGGCACATAAGACCTCTCTATGTGAGAGCACACTTAATGGTAAACCGGTGTCTAAGGTATTGATGGATAATGGATCGCTAATGTGATGCCATTGAGGATGTTAAGAGTTTTAGGAAGAATCATTGGTGATTTAATTGAAACCTAAGTGTACGTGACATGTTTAATCGGAGAAATCTCTAAGACTCCGGGCGCACTCCTATTTACATCATCAGGTAGTAAGACTTCCTTATTAGCTTTGTGATTAATTCTACTGCTAATTGCAATGCTTTGCTAAGAAGAGACTAGATTCATGCCAATTGGTGTGTGTCGTCCTCCTTTCACTAATTTTTACTATTTTGGAAAGGTGATGAAGTAGAAGTGGTATGGGCAGACAAACAACCTTTCATTGCAACCTCGGATTCTGTGGAGGCCAGTTACTATGACCAAGAGTTTGGTCCAATAAAGTTCGTGAGGCAAAAGAAGGGATGAAACTCCAAGGGAATTATACATGGAGGCAAGAGATACTGGTGACATTCAAGACCAAGTTGCCAAACTTCTTAAGACAACGGCTATCATGCCTTTCAAGGCAATAAAGGGCCTAATCATCGAGGAGATCAATGACTAAGTATTCTAATGAAGATAATGTGGCCGCTGCAACCGTGACATTCAAAATGAAAATGCAGCAAGTTACTGAAAAAGTTGCAGAAGAGTAGTTCCAAGACATTTGTGGAGCGAAAGTGATTTATTAAGAAGAATCAGATGAATAGGAGGAAGAAAATTAGATTGAAGATTTGGAGCAAGTTCCTCCTAAAATGGAAGTGATTTATGAAGAAGAATCAAATGAAGAGGAGGAAGAAATTTAGATTTAAGATTTGGAGCAAGTTCCTCCTAAAATGGAAGACAATAAGCCTCAAGTACATTATACTATGGAAGAAGTCAACCTCGGCACTGTGGAGGAGACAAGGATTACTTACATCAATTCTCTCTTATCCACTAACTTAAATGAACATATCATATCATTGTTGCAAGAATTCAAAGATTGTTTTGCTTGGAATTATGATGAAATGCCAGGATTGGATAGAGGCCTTGTGGAACATCGTCTTCATATTAGGCCCAAATTCCATCCTTTACAACAACCACCTAGCACGTCCACAAGTAACTAAAGGTGAAGGAGGAAATTCGAGAAACTCTCAAGGCCAAATTCATCATACCTACAAGGTATGTCTAATGGTTAGCAAATATAGTTCCTCGTGATGAAGAAAATGGAAAAATTCGATATGTGTTGATTTAGAGATTTAAATGTTGTTACTCCTAAGGAAATGTGTGCGACTTAATGCAAACATTTTTAGTTGATTATATCGAAGCACAATGAATTGTTTTCCTTGTGGGATGGTTTCTCGTTATAATCAAATTCTAGTAGCGGTAGAAGATATACCTAAGACCAACTTTAGATGTCCTTACTGCATAGGGACATTTGAATAAATGGTCATGCCTTTTGGTCTAAAAAATGAAGGTGCAACTTACCAAAGGGCAATGAATGCCATATTCCATGACACGCTAGGCCACCATATGGAAGTATACATTGATGATATTGTGGTTAAACCTAAAGCAGCCAAGGAGCATGGAGATCATCTAAGGAAAAGCTTTGAGAGGATGAGACATCATCGGTTGAAGCTTAATCCACTCAAATGTGCATTTCGAGTTCGTGCAGGGAATTTTCTTGGGTTCGAAGGTCACCAAAAAGGGATAGAAGTGGATCAAAACAAAGAAAGAGCTATTGGTTCAGCCAATGGCCCATAAAACAAGAAAAAACTCAAAACGTTCTTGGGTTAGGTAAATTATTTAAGAAGATTTATCTCTAACCTAGCAAGTAAAACCAAGGAATTCTTTAATTTGGTGAAGTTGAAAGATATGGAAGAGTTTACATGGAAGGAACTATAGGGTTTTGAAAGTGGCAACAATTGTCAAAATAGTGGAAACAACAAAAAAAATTCTCCAAAACCCCACCTAAGGACCCTTTGAGACATGAAATCCAGTTCAATCTAAAGAGGAGGGTGTGAGATTACCTTGTGTCGGTTTCAAAAAACCGATCCAATGGTCGGGACAGCAAAGACTGAAGTGAACCAAGTCCTAGATTCACCTTAACAGTATCCATGTGAAGAGAGAAGCCAACAACCTCCAAGGCAACTGTCTCGGAAGAAGTCTCAATGCTAACCAAGTCTCAATCCGAAGAGGGAAGCCAAAACCCGATCTCACCAAGAGGAGTTGTTCTTAAAGAACACTCTTTCTATCTCTCTTGAACACCCTTCATGAGAGTGAGAAAAATGGCTTAGTCTTGTTAGGGTTTTCCATAAATGTCCTTTTATAGGAAAACCTTAGCTCATGAAATGTCTAAAGTGCCCCTCTCTTTAAGGGATGATAGCCTACAAGCATCCCCTATGCAAGCAGGAGCAGAATTCCCTCATGGGCCTTAAGCCCATGAACAAGCCTAAGCCTACACTCTCTTAGTGAGGGCCTTCTCGTCGTGGATTCCACTAATCCCGTGACATTCCATTCTCGATATTGATCTCCCTCATATTTGGATCACATCCAAATCCGTTTTACATTAGCCCCACAATCTTCTAAGTGTGTGACCCATTAGGTTCCCGATTATGTTGCCCACTTGATTCAACCATTGAATCCAAGCAAGCCATGAACGGTATCTAGCAACACATCATGACCCCAATTGACCGAAGGGTCAATGGTCTGATTGCAAACCCTTCCATAGACAATATCGTGCAATTCGTCATTTCACCAAACTATATTCCACTCAGTTTAGAGCATGGACAAAGTTTAGCTCCCACTAGACTGGCTATGCCACATCCAACCCAAGTAATAGTAGATATTGTCATTGGACTGATGAGTCTAAAACTCATATATTTTTAATCCATTTTTTTGGCATTTTTTTAACATTTTATGGTCTATTTTTATGCCAAATTGTGGAATATTCACCAACTTTGTGTTTTGCAGGTGTTAATTGAAAACTGAGAGAAAACAAGCAGAAAAGAAGCAAAAAGGTGGAAAATGCAGTAGTCTTTATCGCGACATAATTTTCGTATGTCGCAACACAAAATTCAAGCATGCCAAAGGAACTATGTCGCTAAAGAACTATACGTTGCAACAAAGCTCATACATAACTCAATGGCTGAAGGAGAAATTTTGTCGCTACAAAGAGTTTGTCTGTCGCGACATTATCGTTAAGATTGTGAAGAAAATCGCCGCGACAATTTTGACTCTCACAGCGACAACAATTAAAGAGATAAAAGAAGCCGTGGTCGCGACAATATAATTTCGTTGCAACATAAAAAAGTCAAGGCTAACAATGAACTTTGTCACTGCATTAAAGACAATTTCACACAACAGAATCACCGTGATTACAACACAAGTCAACTAAGACTAGTATTTTTATTTTGTGACAAAGTATTCAAGCATCAAGCTAGCTCAAGGAAGAATTGTTGTCAAAAAATCATATGTCGACATAACATTAAGAATTCACAACCAAGAGCAAAAAAAATTTGTTGCGACAAAGATTATTTCTGTTGCGACAACCAAAACATGAAGGAGATGAATTCCCTATCGTGACAAGAACCTGAAGAGTAACATGAGAAGAACAACGACAAAGAAATTCTTATTACAACATAATCAAGAGTTGAAAGCAAAACATGTGTCGCGACAAAGAAGTTTCCTATCGTGACAATAAAATCTATAGAATGATAAAATTTTGTCGCGACAAAGAAAAATTAGGTCGTGGCAGAAATTGAAGAAGAACTGAGAATGGCCAAGGCAATTGTGTTGCAACAAATAATTCTCTATCGTAACACATAGCTCAACAAGCTAGAGGAATTAGAGAAGAAAAGTCTGTTGCGACCAAGGAGTTTCCTATCGCGACAAAAATTTCTAAGGACTCAAAGAAATCCTGTCGCAACAGAGTTGATAGGTTGAAAAGGAAAATGTTTGTCACGACAAGGAAAATGTTTGTCGCGACAAGGAAAATTATGTCACGACAGATTCCAGAAGAACAAGTATATGAGAAGGTGGTTGCAACAGTTTGGTGTGTCGCGACACAAGGCATTCCTCAAGCCACGACAAGAACAATACCGCCGACAAAATCTATGTCGCGACATTATCAGCATGTCGCGACATGCAATCCAAGAGCAAGCTCTGTAGAATAGGTCACGATAAAAATGTTAAGCTACGGCTGCAGGCAACGACAGAACTTTCTATCTCGCGACAAAGAGACCAATTTGGGCCACAATTTTGGGGATCCACAATGCAATTAATGAAGTGAGACCCAACATTGAAAAGCCTATAAATAGAAGCTTCTAGGGCAATGTGCGCAACTTCTTCAACTCCAGACGCTCGTCAATAAGACTCAGATATATATATTCCATTTTTAGTAGATTTAGTTTTAGTGTAGCTTTATTTTGTTAGTTTTCCTTTAATTTTCGGGATTTAGGTATTGTACTGAAGTGCAGCTTCGAGCTGGTATTTCTTTATAAAATCATCTTTTTCATTCCTGTTGATTTAAATGGATGATAGAAAGTTTCTGGAGTGATAGAAAGTTTCTGGAGTTCATTTATTTAAGTTCATTTATGATTTCAGTGAATTTTCCTTATCAATTAGTCACTAATATGAGTGAACCAGTTTTGAAAGGTTGAGCTCACTATAAATGGGTCATTGATGATAGTCATTTTCTTGCATAAGGTGGAAGAAAGCTTTAATTAGAATTCTTGAATTTATTTGATTGGTATTGTTTATAAATTTACTTGTTCTTAGTACTAGTACCGTGTACCCAATGTAAGGTACTGTATCTTTCTCTGATATTCAGGAGGTCCTCTGAGTGACACAAAGATGGAGAATCCTGAGAGTGTAGAGCAGTTCCTAGTAGGTATGGTAGACTAATACTATGGAACTAATGAACTTTGAAGGAGTACTCAGATAGATCACAAACTTATAATTGAGGATAGTTTAAATTAAGTATCAATTTAATCACTCAGAGGTCTCTTCTCTTTCTACTGAATTGATTCTGATCCCGTGTTAGCAAAGATCTAATCAAGGAGATGGAAATTTTCATCATAAGTGTAGGATGAGGTGTCAATCAAATTGGAGAAGGCTTGCAATATCCTGTCTATGGGGGTAAGAATTCTTTAGTCCTAAGATTTGAGTATGAAGTATTGAAAAGGAAAAATACTTAAATCTTAGAAAGAGGGTTACATATTATAAGTAACTGATTAAAATCATGTCTCAGAAATGAATATGAACCTTTAATCAATGAAAAGTTTGGTTAAGGGAGAAATCCAAACTGTACTACCTTGCATCTTTGACAAACTCAGTTTTCCAATTTATGGTTGAGCTATGAATCGAAATGACGTGAGAAATTACTACATACTAATTGATTTATGTCCAATTTTGTCTCACTCAGTGAATCCTCAACCCAAATTTTATTAAACTTTACTTTTGTATATTTAAGATTTCAGTCTATGACTACATTTTTAGTCCTCTTATCATCATAATAGTGGAATTCAAATAGTAATGATCTTGAGTAGTCAGTAATTAGTCTTTTGATTTATCATCCTTCCTCATGGAAATGATATTTGGACTTTAAATATCCACTTTTATTACTTGTACGACTTGTGTACTTGCAGTGATCAAGACCACTCACACAAATTTTAAATGAATCATTTTACAAAAAGGAACAAATCCATCTTTCATGTATGTGAAAAATGGTCTTAGCAAGTTTTTGGCACCATTGCCTGGGACTAATCGAGTGGCGCGACCAAAGTTCGGGTATACATTGATCATGATCATACGCCTTTGCATTAACACGAACTCATTACTCATTAGTTATGCACACGAAGACACTCTTCATGGCATTTCCACCATGGCCAAAGATTCTCGAGTAATGATCTCGATAAGAGGCCATTAGTATACTCTCCCATTAATGGAAGTGGTGAATCCTTTGTTGGCTACTCAATTACCTTCAAATACCTCAAGTTACACCCAATCATCACCCTATGAGTGACCTTTAGAAGGCAACAAGGAATGAAGTCAAAGCATAGAATCAATATTCAAGATATCCTTGAGCACATCAAGTCTAAGGATACTTGGACCATTCCTATGATAAGACTATCATCTACACTCCATAGATAATCCATATGATTGTCTCATGAAAAGTCTCTAATGTACTTAGCTACTCTTAGCAAGCATCCACATGTCAACTCTAATCAACTCATGATCACAATTTATAAGATCCACCACTTGATCCAATCAAGTAGTATGACACGTGCTAATCTGTCCGAATCAACAATGTTCACTCTCGTTGATCCTATGACTAGGGATAATTTAGATACTAACATAATTGCACATGATAGAAATCTTAATATCATGATTTCCTTCAGCCTATGTTATGTATCATGGACTTCATTAATTCGATTAAAGATCTATATCAATTCAACGTATGAATATCAAATTAATGAAGAAGCCTTTCATATTAAATAATATGTAATACGTACAATAAGTGCTAAGGGCGATTCTGGAGAAGTGTCTTAGTGAGAGGATTAGTAATATTCTTATCTATGATTACATCATGTCTACCAATGATTTCTTTAACCAAATGGTATCTTCTGAGTACATGTTTGGATCTTTGATGAGACTGTGGTTCCTTTGCTTGAGCAATGGCTCCATTGTTGTCACAATACAAAAGCATCGGATCTACAATCCTAGGTACCACTCTTACCAAGAATGAACTCCCTTATCCAAACTCGCTTCCTTAGTCAGCTCGTGGCTACAATGTAATCCGATTCAGCCAGGAATCTTCAACATCCTATTTGGAACTCTTCCAACTAGTTGTGCTACTATTCAACGTGAACACTTAGCCTGATTGAGATTTTAAATCATCTCTATCATATCGAAGTCGCATCAAACTTGCTTACAATAAGATCACATTCCATAAATAAAGAACACCAGAGTACTCCCTTTTCCGGGTCGACCCGACGGGCGGATCCAACCGATTCCGGATGCTCGCTTAATTATTTTTGTTTATTTTTTCATTTGTTTGTTGTTTTCTTTTGTAAAAGCTGCCACCCAAATCCCCACTCGACCTAAGGGCGGATCCGAACCAAAGCTAGTTTTTTTTTTTTTTTTTTGATGTCCTAGGTGATCACCCACTTACGCATCCCCATAATCCCCTTAAATCCCGGAGAACCGATCGTAAGCCTCTCCCCAAGAACCGAATTCCCTGTCCTGAGGCTCAACCCGGGATCTCCGCCTTTGTGAGGTGTATTAAAGGCCAACCGAGCTCCTCGGGTTTACTTTGGACTGCTTATTTATCTTATCAAAACATTTTATTTATGTCATTTCATTTTAGGGTTTTCAATTACGCAGAAGCACTTTCAAATGGTAGGCCCATAAACATTTACTCTTATACAATTTGTTTACAAAATGGTGTTTCTTGCCTTTTTACAAATGATACACAAAACAATAGTCTCGTAGTTTAACCTCTTTGTTCGCAAAATATCACACGCTCAAAAGAAATGATATGCAAATGACGAGATACCTATATACGCCGTAACTTGCTCTATGACTCTGCGCTTCTTGATCTTGCCTTCTTCCTATTTACTCGAAACCTGCGCATAGATAAAAATTATACGCTAAGCATTTTCATGCTTAGTGGTTCTATACAGTTATATTCCAATTTCAGTTTAACATGACATGCATTTATCATAAAACCATGCCTTTTATATCAAACTATACTCATGCTTATTCATTTTCACATGCTTTCACTTTACAAATCATTGATCATATCAAAATATAAATTTTCACATGCTTTCAATTTACTTAACTCAAATCATGAGATTCAAACATATATTCCCTAGGATGTATTTAGTTTACAAATCCCATTTACACTCATCAAGTTCGTTATTTCACTTTGTCTATACACCATTCATGACGAATTTCGCCTCGATGAATCCCCGCCCTTTTTATCATTGGGTAATATGCTTAAACATTTAACAATTTTGGGCTTCCCATCATGATAGATGACATGCACCCCACCATGTGGTCACTTATAAATGCCATACGCCCATCAAGACTCGGGATGTCGATTGGTGCATCCCGCTGCTGCACATTTCTTCAAGGCCATATATCACCACGAGACGGACGTCACGTATCCCGCCTGCTCGACATTGACACTCTGGCTGCCTCAGCGACGACCCGCCGGTGAATCCTGCCATGTTGGTCGTTCGGTATATCGATTCAATTCAAGATGTCAAGAATTGACCAATTTGTTTACAATTCAATTAATCACTCGCATGCAATTAATTGTCAACATTTCAAATATCACATTTTCAAATCCATATGCACTTTCGTAATATCATTTCAAAGATATACTTATTCCATTTAATCATTTCAGATTTATTTGGTATACTACCAAAACACTTGAAATAAGAATAGAGGGTCAATGAAAAAACCGAAGTTGCCCGCTCTCGTTTCCTTCCCTTTCGATCTCGGTCCTAGGTTAGGTGATCCTCACCCGTCCCTAGTCAATAACAATTATGCCACTCTTAGTGGATAAACAATTATTAAACATTTTTAGTGAATGACAAATTTATCTTCGTTAACGGTTTTGGGTTAAGACACTAAGTTTGCCCAAAGACGAACTCGCCGAGGCCGTGAGGTACGATGCGTTTTTCGCTTAGTTTCATTCTGATTTAAACCCCTCATTAATCATTTATTAGGGTCCTTAAACTATCGGTGTACGAATATGAGACTTTCGGAACAAAAATCCGAAATTTGCTCTAAGTGAACAATGTCTACGCTGCAGCGTAGCAAAGCTATGTCGTGGCGTACCCGAGGGGTGCCAAATTTTGGCACCCCAACCTCGCCTCAGGGAGGGCATTCCACGTTGCGGCATAGGGCTACGCCGCGGCATGGGTTCCCTATGTTGTGGCGTAGGAACCCGAAAATGCCAGATTTTCCAATTTCTCCTTTTTGCGATTTTCTCCAAAAATCACTCAAAATCTCAAAACAAATCATGGGAATCACTCCTAATAACATTCTAAAGTCATCCTAAACCAACCATGAGCAAAACCCATTGAGGGATTAGGGTTTTTCTAAACCAAACATCATTTAGAGAAATCTAGGGTTTGGTTCCTACCTTGAAATCTCTTTTCCTTTGAAGCCCTAGCCTTCTTCTTTGACAATCTTGCAAAATCTTGCACAAACATGGTGAGATTCACACCAATCTCCAACTATTTCCAAACCCTAGCTCTTCTCTATCTCTCTTGTCTCCAAAACATTTGTGGCTCAAATGAGCCTTCTAAGACCTAATGTGGTCTAATATCCCTTATTTCTCTTAAGGCCATGTTCTGCCTTTCATTAAATCCCATTTTCCATTTTTCTCACTTAAAAGCTTGCTTGTCTCCTTATTTGCACATACACTTATCATTTATTTCAATAGCATTTAAACTTATTATTTGACCCTTAGGTCCTCATTTCCATAAATTTCAAATTTCACTTGGGCTTATTTCCTGTGTTCAATCAATTTCTCATTTTAGCATATAATATTTAATCATATGCTCATATTCATTTTTCACAATTTATCAGTTTTTCGAAAATCCTAAGTTTAGCTTTCCAATTCATACCTGCATTATATAATAAAATTATTATGAAAATTCTAGGGTATTTTTTGGGCGTTACAAAATCCTTAGTCCTTCTCAAGTACTTAAGGATATTCTTGACCACACCCATTAACCCTTACTAGGGTCAGACTGGTATCTACTCGTGACACTCAGAGCATTATGATACATTAGGTCTAGTACATAACATAGCATACATAATTGATCCTATTGCCGAAGCATATGAGATCAAACTCATATGTGTCCTCTCATCTTGTGTCTTTAGACACATAGATTTCGAGAGGGTTATTCCATGTGTCATCTAATGTATCCTCTCGACTACTCAATGTTAAACCTCTTATCATCTCGCCTATGTATGTGTAGACAATGAAAGACCAAGCAACCTTTTAGATCTATCTCTATAAATTTTAATCCCCAAAATGTAGGTCACTTCTCCAAGGTCTTTAATGGAGAAATTCTTGGATAGCTAAATTTTGATATATTGTAATACCGAGACGTCATTTCCTATCAGGAGTATGTCATCCACGTACAACACTAGGAAAACGACTGCACTCCCACTTATCTTCTTGTACACATGTAAAGACCGAATGATATATATGAAAGTATGGCCAAGGGAGTGAATGTGGTAAATACTCAAAAAAACTGATTAGAAACAAAAGTAAGTGTACTTAAAAACTGAAATGAAAGTATTACCAACACTCAATCCCTTTCTGCAAGTGCATGGGTCATACGAGTAATAAAGCCGGACTCTGTGAGTCCGATATTGTATCCACGAGGATTGGAGGTTCTCTCTAATTGGAATTTGATCACCCCGATTACAAGGGTTCTTCACTATTTAGGCGATCAAATAGGATGTGGAATAAAATCAATTTAATTGAAACAAAAACTTATTTAAAACTAATCCTAAAAATCTACCAAATAAACAACTACTTAATTCTAAAAGGTATGAAGAAAGTCACTAAGGATGGGGATAATTATTCACAAAACAGTTTGCATTTCCTTGAAAGCACAACAATTGTGAGTTGAATGCTAGATTTGTCCAAGAGCAATTTAGTATAGCTTGGATTTCTCCTGGCACTATACATTTCACCATCTAACACACCATATTCCTTTTCAGGAAAAATGGGTCTAAATAGCTACTTGTAAAATTTGGCACTCTTTAAGATTTGATTGTTTTTCTTTTTCAATACTTCACAACCATTTCTTAGGACTGAAGAATTTTTGCCCCCATAGACAGGACTATGCAAGCCTTCTCCAATCTAATTGGTACCTCGTCCTTCAAATCTAATAAAATTTTCTATCTCCTTGATTAGATCTTTGCTAAATACGTGGGATCAAGATCCTTCTATCAATTTGAGGTGAGACCTCTAAATATTAAACTGATATATCATCTAATTAATCCTCACACCATGAGTAAATTAGTGATCTATCAAAGTAATCTTTTAGAGTTCATTAGTTCCATAATATTAGTCTAATATACCCCTAAGTTACTGCTCTTTACTCTTAAGAATCTTCATCTCTGTGTCACTAAGATGACCTCCGAAAATCGTATAAAGATACAAATTTCTTTCTAAGTATAAGCTACTAATATTTTGAATCGCCAATTATATGAATGCTACTTCACTATATAAATTCAGTTTTCAAACCCACAAAATACCTAAAAAACTGCAAATCTGAATGTTCAACAATTAATCCCCACCTCTAGAGGGTGTTTAATGTTCCATTACTGGATTCCAATCATCACTAATCAAACAAAAGTAAGAAAATGAATAAAGAAATCAAGAGACAATAAGAGAAAAATACATATTTGAGCTTTAATCTTCGCCTCAACAATTCACTGAATATCAGAAACAACCTAAATCTCCACATAAACACAAAATCATTTAAAACTACTCTAAGATCTATTAAAAATAAAAATCTATAGAAAAAATAAGAAAAATGGGCAGTTTAAAGAGAGAAACCGCATGAGAGGTGTTCTCCCACCTTCCCGTTGTCATCTTTACCTAAAAAATGAGTGTATATATATAGTCCTAGGGTGAAATGGGCTTGAAAATAGGCCAAAATATCAAAACTACTCTAAGATCTATTAAAAATAAAAAATTTGGTCAAAAATAAGAAAAAATTCAGAAGTTTAGAGAGAGAAACCCTACGAGGTTCTCCACTTTCCCATTGCCCTATTTACCTAAAAATAGAGTATGTATATGGTCATAGGGTGAAATGGGCTTGAAAACAGGTCAAAATATCAATTTTCGCCTTTTTTATTTTTTTTCAGCGTTTTTGGCCGCGACACAACTTGTTTGGTCTCGATACGCTGACATCCGGCTGCTTTTCTTCTCCAACTTGTAGAAGCCATAACTTCTTCGTTTTAACTCGGATTTGGGCGTGTGAGGTGTCGTTGGAAATCTCTTTGAATGTAGAATGCAACCATGAGGGAATTTGAACCATTTGATATTCCAAATGGTACAAAAAAATTTATCTTCCCGCTGGCGCGCCGCGGACTCCCGGGTTTACTCTGAAATATATTGCCTATTTCTGCCAAATCACTTGCTTTTCATCAATAATCCTACAAAACAAGTTTAGAGGAATTTCTTATGAGTTTTACATGAATATGGATATAAATGAGCAAAATATACGTGAAATGAACTCAAAACATATATGAGTTTTGCACTCATCAAATACCCCCAAACTTAAAGTTTTGTTTTCCCTCAAGCAAAGAAAAGAAAGAAGTTGCTTATCCCCAAGCAAATGAAAGAGAAGAGTTCAGTTCACCCTTTTTATTTAACCAAAACTGAGTAATCAAGTTTTCCAAGGGGTATGTGATATGTGTCTCAAGAATTACCCTTATAAGGAATATAGAGAATATGATCAAGATAATTTATTCATTTAATAAAGGAATCAATCTCATAATAAAGTAAATTTAGATCATGGTTCTCACTAGTGTGTGTGTGTGTGTGGTCTTCCTCATCCAAACAATTGCAAGCTAGATGAGTTTATGAGAATTGAGATAAATAATGTTGCATTCCTAAGATAATTTATTTAGGTTCCATAGGCTTGTTGTTCTTATCACTTCCACTAATGTAGGCACACACAACTCTCAAGATCAAGTAGGTCTTTATAAGCTTGTAATGTAAGGCTTGGGTAAGGGGTAGTTGAGTAGTCATTTTAGGCTAAAACTTGCCCAAACATACATATTTTTCTACATTGATAGCTCCTACTCCATTCTGATTCTTACCATCAGCACAATGACACTCTCAAGCACCCCTAAAATCTGTTTAGGTGCATCATTCCATACTCCTCATATCACCTTTCTGAAAAAATTCTGCATTCTTTCAAGAAACAAAGAAGAAGCCTTTTTTCTTAAGACAAGTTATTAGAGTGGTGCAAATGTCAAAACCCCCTTAAGCTTTCTATCAACCCTTCGCGAGCTTTAAATCAAGAGCTCCTGCACTAATTACCTTATGGTAATAGGTGCTGAGACACCCCTAGATTTACTTGCTCTAGGGAAGGAAGGCTACGAGGCTAGACTCACTCCTCCTTGACTTTTTATTGTATTTTTGCTTCTTTTACACTTGATATTTTCTTTTTTTCTTTTTTTCTTTTTTCTCTTTCCTTTTTACCAATTTCTTTTGATTTCAACTTAACTCATTTTAACCAATTTGTAGTTATTTTTCCTATGAAAAAAATAACTCCCCCAAACTTGCTCCTCACCACATTTCTCAATTATGTTCAAATTGAGGAATAGTGATGTATAGGAAGGTTATTGGCTTCAAACTTAGTTCTTATAAACAAAATTTTAGCTCTTTAAGGCTTAACATTTTGGTACTAGAGGAATATGCATATGCATATTATCAGTGGTTAGCCTGGAAGGCACACCCAAGATGGCCTATCATTTCTCAATTGTTGTGTTGCCTAGGATTTTGCCTCAAGTGATAATATAACAAGTTCTAGAACCTATGGAGATCAAAATTAGATGGATTCTCATAAACCTTCTCTAACCCAAGCAAAAACTGTTTTTCAAGGGTACTTAGTGACCAAGTGTATGGATTTTAAGAAACCAATGACTAAATAGCCTATTAGAGAGATAACTCATTAAAGTCCTATTATCTTGAATATTGTCCACATGTCAAGGGTTCAATTATGATCTTCATTGACATCACAACTACTCCAAACAAAACTTAATTAACTCAAAAAAAAAACTCTAACTAACAAATAAAACCTCAAAAGTAAGATGTAAGTTAGAAAGCATCAAACAAAGTCATTATCCATAAAAGCACTGTACTCTCCATCCTCAAAGTTACCATGCAACATGTGGGTGACATGATAAACCAACCAAAATAAACACCCCAAACTTTAGGATGAACATTGTCCTAAATGTCTAGCAATGAGCAAAAGGAAGCACAAAGCAAAGGGCAATAGAGAGAGTTGGGAAAGTGAACCCCTTTGTAGTCTCCTACCACTTTGAATAGGAAGCTTGAGGATTTTCAGACCTTGACATTGGTGTACTGCCCCTTTCTACACTCGTTTGCTTCTTTGGAACCATGAAAGTGGCTTTGGCATTTTCTCAAACACTTGGTGTGCACCAACTTCCTTCACCTCAAATGAGTGAGTTTTGATTCTTCAAAACCTCCTTCAATACATGCAAATCACTCCACAATCAACAATGATCCACAAAGAACCTAAAAACAAACAACAAAGCACAAAAAAAAAAAAATTCATTATAACTCTTCTATGATGCTTGGAATGATGGATGGAAAATTGAGGTTTAACAAAGGTAATTTTGTGGGTTTGTGATGGGTTTCTAAGCTCGAGATGTTGGAGATGGAGTAGGGGAGGGATTGATCGAGGATTTGAATGGATGAGAGATGCATTTGAAAGTGGTTAGAAGTTGCAATGGTTGAAGGGAAAGAGTATGGCTGGATAGAGTGTAAAGTAGGAAGACGAAAAATGGGTTTTAAGGAGTTTTGGAGCCTCTGTATTCGTGACTGTGGTTGCTAATCATGTCGCACTCGCTTTAGCACTTTGTTCTTCCTCCAACTTGTTATACTCATATTCTTCATTTTAGCTCGAATTGATGTGTAAGGACTCGTTGGAAAGCCCTTTCAATGTAGAATGTGCCTGGGTGGGCTGAGGTGAACCATTTGGAGCCTTAATCAATACAGAAAAATCAGAATTTTCAATGCTGTCCAGTGTGATGATTTCTTGACTCATTAGGTTCTCCTTGCTTTTTCTCTTGCCCATATCACTTGCTACCCTTCATAAGTCCCTTCATGCTTATATATTCTCTCAAAATTCCTCCAATAGCAACCCTTAATGCTTTCATTCATGGTTAAACTCACCTCTTGTCTTCAATTCTTGTCAAGCGTGATCATGAACCTTCCAAATTTATATTTCAGGTCAATTTGGTTCATTCCATCTCTAAAACATCAAATTTGCTCAACATCTCGACTCCATAATTTTCACACTTCAAGCACTATAAGTATATCAACCACTTTCCAACTCTTTGCCTTTGCTCTTGCAAACTTGTCGTGACAACATGTTAAGCTTCAAACCTACTTTATTCTGAAAACATTAACAAACAAAGTTAAAACATCACTGAATTTTCATCACAAAGAAGAAAAATAGCAACAACAAAGTAAATTGAAAATAGACAAAGGAAAAGAGAAAAGAGTGGATAGAATCTTTATTCTTAGCCTGGCTCGCTCCCAAGAAGTCGCTCGTTTTAGAGTCCAGCTTAGACTCATTGGAAAAGTACTAGTGCTTCCAATTCACCAATCATCCATCTTGGACAACACTTTCTTTTTATAACCATTCAGATCAAGGATGATTTCTTCCAGATTTTGAAGAGGGGAAAGAAACTCAAAATCCCCTTTAATTATTGGCTGGTGGTTCAGCCACAATTTCTTCAAAACAATCCCCTCTATGTGATGTAGATGTAAACACATTTATGCTTGGGGACTGCCTAAACATTGCCCTTTTATTGAAGCAAGCTACATAATTTTCTACACATAGCTCTTTCTTGCTCCGTCAAAGTTAATGGTTGGTGAAGATTGAAGTTTGCTTTCTCCTCACCCACAAGCAAGGTGAGCTCTCCCTTGTTGATGTCAATCCATGCTTGGCTTGAGGAAAGAAGTGGTCTTCTTAGTACATGAGAATTTTGTAGATCCTCTGGGTCCCAAGTCACAAATCCATGGGGAACGTGAATGTGTCAATCTTCACTAAAATACTTTTCAATAGCCATTACTGGATTCTATTTCAAATTTCACTATCCAATAATGACTCTTCATCATCTAAGTTGTTTAGGATTGTCTTGTTCTCGAATTTCCAGCATTTTCACCTTCTTCCATATATTTCGATAGGAAATTTCTGCACATTGTTCAAAGGAGCATCCATGCATTCAATGGGATTTTTCGAAGTATTACTAGGAGAGGTCCTAGAAAATTGATCCTTGAATGCTTGGACTAAGTGTCCAATTTGAGCTTCTATTTTTTTCAATATAGCACTAGTGTTGACTTTGAAGATATCTAAATCTGGGAATTTCTGCTCATGAAGACTACTTATCTTCTTGTTCTCATCCATGTCGGTAAAATTATGCTCTTTAGCAACAAACAACTCTTCTTCTTTTTGAAATGTGGGGTTGAACCTCGATAAGGCAATACTCCTGTTCCATGAGTGAGTCATTCTAAATTCTTGATTCAAATGATGAATAAGGAAGTCAAGTTTTGGCTTATGGAGGCAATTCCATCTTCACTTGAATATTCCTCCATGAGTACCTACATATAAGAAGAAAAACAAAGGAAAATAAAATACAAAAATACTGCTAATAGTAAAAATAAAAAAATAAAATAAAAATTACCTAAGAAACAACTCACAACCAAAATAGGTTAAAATTCGCCTAAATTAGCAAATCACCAGTTCTTCAAATGTCAACTTCCACGAGAGAAAGTAACCATGTCAATCCTAAGAACGGCACATAAAAACTTGTAAAGACCGAATGATATATATGAAAATATGGCCAAGGGAGTGAATGTGGTAAATACTCAAAAACTCATTTGAAACAAAAGTAAGCTTACTCAAAAACTGAAATGAAAAGTATTACCAACACTCAACAATTCTTCTCGCAAGTGCACAGTCATAGTAATAAAGTGGACTCTAGGAGTCCGGATATCGTACCCACGAGGATTGGAGGTTCTCTCTAATTGGAATTTGATCACCCCGATTACAAGGGCTCTTCACTATTTAGGCAATCAAATAGGATGTGGAATAAAATCAATTTAATTGAACAAAAACTGATTTAAAACTAATCCTAAAATCTACCAAATAAACAACTACTTAATTCTAAAGGTATGAAGAAAGTCACTAGGATTCGATAATTATTCACAAAAAAATTTACTTCCTTGAAAGCACAACAATTGTGAGTTGAATGCGTTAGATTCATTCAAGAGCAATGTAGTATAGCTTGATTTCTCCCGGCATTATACATTTCACTATCTAACACATCATATTCCTTTCGTGACAAATGGGTCTAAATAGCTACTTGTAAAATTTGGCACTCTTTTAAGATTTGATTGTTTTTCTTTTCAATACTTCACAACCATTTCCTAGGACTCGAAGAATTTTCGCCCCCATGTATTGTGACTATTCAAGCTCTCTCCAATATAATTGGTACCTCGTCCTTCAAATCTAATAAAATTTTCTATCTCCTTGATTAGATCTTTGCTAACATGAGATCAAGATCCTTCTATCAATTTGAGGTGAGACCTCTAAACATTAAACTGATATATTATCTAATTAATCCTCACACTATGAGTAAATTAGTGATATATCAAAGTAATCTTTTAGAGTTCATTAGTTCCATAATATTAGTCTAAAATACCCCTAAGTTACTCTCTTACTCGTGAATTTTCATCTCCGTGTTACCGTAGGGCCTCCTAAAAATCAGAGCAAAGATACAAATTTTCTAGGTATATAAGCTACTAATATTTTGGAATGGGCTAATTATATGAACAAGCACTAATTATATAAATTCAGTTTTCAAACCCATAAAATAACTAAAAAACTGCAAATCTAAATGTTCAACAATTAATCCCTACCTCTAGAGAATGTTTAATGTTCCATTACTGAATTCCAATCACCACCAATCAAACAAAAAGTAAGAAAATGAAGAAAGAAATCAAGAGACAACAAGAAAAAAATCCAGATTTGAGCTTCAATATTCGCCTCAACAGTAAATAAATTGAATATCTTAGTACAACACTGAAATCTCTTCAATATAAATAAAAATCTGCTCTAAAACTACTTTAAGATTTATTAAAAATAAAAATCTGTAGAAAAAATAAGAAAAATGGGCAGTTTAGAGAGAGAAACCCCATGAGAGGTGTTCTCCCCACCTTCGCCCTTTACTCAAAAGGAGTATATATATAGTCCTAGGGTGAAATGGGCTCAAAATAGGCCAAAATATCAAAACTACTTTAAGATCTATTAAAAATAAAATCTGCAAAAAAATAAGAAAACGGGCATTTAGAGAACCTATGAGAAAGGTTCTCCACCTTCCGCTGCCCTCTTTTACCTAAAGAAACGAGTATATATATAGTCCTATGGTGAAATGGGCTTGAAAATAGCCAAAATATCAAAATCACTCTAAGCTCTATTAAAATAAAAATATGTCGAAAAAAATAAGAAAATTGGCGCTTAGAGAGAAACCCTATAAGAGGTTCTCCAATCTTCTCAAGTACCCTTTACCTAAAGAACGAATATATATATAGTCCTAGGGTGAAATGGGCTTGAAAACATGCCAAAATATCAATTTTCAGCCTTTTTTTTTAAAAAAATTTTTCAGTGTTTTTGGTCGCGACACGCCTTGTTTACATGGCTACGCTCGACAAATAAATGCTATTTTTCTTCCAACTCAGGAGCCTATAATCCTCCTTTGTTTTAACTCTGATTTCCGCGTGTGAGGTGTCGTTGGAAAGCTCTTTCAATTTAGAATGCAACCTTAAGGGAATTTGAACCATTTGATGTTCCAGATGTGAAGTATAAAAATTTATCTTCCCAATGGTGCCAGACTCTTGGTTGACTCTTCTTTGGAAATATATTGCTCATTTCCTGCCAAATCACTTGTTTTCATCAATAATCCTACAAAACTAAGTTTAGAGGAAATGTTATGTTATCATATGAATATGGATATAAAATGCACAAAATAGCATGTGAATGAACTCAAAATATGTTGAGTTTCACTCATCAATGACACAAGGCTTATCCGATTTTGCAGGAGAAACCAAACTCTTTGATTGTCTCATCAAATCTGACATTCCAAACTCCTCTAGATGTTGTCAACCAGATAAATGATTCCTGTAGTACCCCTTTCCAAACTGAAATGACGCGGATCCGAACTAGTTCCGGAGTTAGTTTAATTCTTTTTATTTATTTTTTTTTCAAAAGTGTCACGACCTCGAATCTCTCGGCCCGCCCGACTAATGGCGGATCCGAACCGATCTCCTAAGCATTCGACGCTTTCATTTATCTTATCAAAGACATTTTTATTTACATCATTTCATTTTGAGTTTTCAATTATGCAGAAGTTGTTTCAAATGGTAGGCCCATAAACATTTACTTTTATACAATACGTTTACAAAATGGCTTACCATGCCTTTACAAAATGATATACAAAACACTATTTCAGATATTAACTCTTTTGTTCACAAAATATCACATGTCTGAAGAGTGCGGATATGCATATGACGGGTATATACTATACGCCGCAACTTTCTATGACTCGCTTCTTAATCTTGCCTCTTTCCCGTTTACTCGAAATCATGTATAGATAAAAATCACACGCTAAGCATTTTCATGCTTATTGGTTCTATACAAGCCCAGCCAAATTTTTAGTTGACATGCATTTATCATAAACCATGCCTTTTATATCAAACTATACTCATGCTTTTATTCATATTTTCACATGCTTTCACTTTACAAATCATTGATCATATCAAAATATGCATTTTCATGCTTTCAATTTACTTAATCTCAAATCATGAGATTCAAAACAGTATACTCCCAAGGATGCATTTAGTTTTCAAATCTCATTTACACTCATCAGCTTGTTATTTCACTTTATCTATACAATCATATTCATGATGATTCCGCTCGATGAATCTCGTCCTTTATCATTCTAATGTGCTTACACATTTAACAATTTCAGTCCTCCCATCATGATGGATGCAGATTAGTGCACCCCACCATGTGGTCATTTAAAAATGCCATACGCCATCATGACGGATGCCGATTGGTGCATCCTGCCAAGTGGGACATTTTAACAATGCCATACTCCATCATGATGGATGCCAATTGGTGCATCCTTCCATGTGGGACATTGCACAATTTCGATTTGCCTTCATGACGGATGTCGCTGGGTGCATCCCGCCATGTTGGTCGTTTGGTATATGCACTTTCATAATATCATTTCAAAGATATACTCATTCCATATAATCATTTCAGATTTATTTGGTAAACTACCAAAACACTTGAAATCCAAATATAATTTCGGTGAACAAAGAACTAACAATACTTGAATCGACTGGGAGTAATCAAGAACTAACCAAGATGTCGGCTCTCGCTTCTTCCCTTCTAATTCCTATCCTAGTTAGGTGATTCTCACGTCCCTATCACAACAATTACGCCCACTCTTAGTGGATAAACAATTATTATACATTTTTAGAGAATGACAATTAATTCGTTAATCCAAGCTGGGGTTAAGACACTAAGTCTGCCCAAAGAAGAACTCGCTGAGGTGGCAAGGTACGATGCGTTTTTTACTTAGTTTCATTCTTATTGAAACCCCTATTAATCAATTATTAGGGTCCTTCAACTATCGGTGTACGAATACGAGGTGTTCGGAACAAAAATCCAAAAATTACTCGCTGTGAATAGTAGCTACGCCGCAGCGCAACAATGCTACGCCGTGGCATACCCGAGGGGTGCCATTTTGGCACCTCGACCTCGCCGCGACGAGGGTATCCCACGCCTTAGCGTGGGTCTACGTCACGGTGTGGGTTCCCTACACTGTGGCTTAGAAGCCCGTTTTTGCCCAAATTTTCCAGTTTTCCTCCTTTTTGCGATTTCCTCCAAAAATCCTCAAAATCCCAAAACAAAACATGGGAATCACTCCTAAAAACATCCTAATATCATCCTAAACCAACCATGAGCAAAACCCATGGATGGATTAGGGTTTTTCTAACCCAAACATTAAATACAACTTTCTAGGGTTTAGGTTCATACCTTGAATCTCTTGAAACTTTGAAGCCCTAGCTTTCTTCTTTCTTCTTGATCACTTATGCACCAGAAATGGGAAGATCTCCCACCAAAATCACTTCTTTCCAAAACCCTAGCTTTCTCCTCTCACTCTCTTCTCAAAACCGTTTTTGCTTAAATGAGCATTCTAAGACCAAATGTGGTCTAATATCACTTATCCATTATATAGTTCATGCTCGCTTCCAAAAATGCATTTGGATTTGGGTTGCCTCAATTCTACCTTATAACGCATATATCACTTCTATTTGCACTTAAACACATAAACATTTTCTCAAATGACCCTTAGGTCCTCATTTTACATTTTTCCAAATTTGCCCTTTTTCATTTGGGTTTATTTCCGGGTTCAATGAATTTCTCATTTTAGCATATAATATTTAATCATATGCTCACTTATTCATTTCACTTTTCACAATTTATCAATTTTCCCGGAAAAACCCAAGTTTGGCTCAATTCATACCCAGATATATAAAAAAATTATTACAAAAATTCTAGGGTATTTTTGGGGCGTTACACTCTGAAGTTTGCATACTTTACTACCATTTTCAGATATGAAACCTTGAAGTTGTGTCATGTACACTTCCTCAAATAGGTTTCCATTGAGGAAAGTCGTCTTCACATCCATTTGTCATATCTCATAATCATAATGAGCGGCAATGACTAGGAGAATCCTTATGGATTTAAGCATGGCTACTGGACTAAAAGTCTCGTTATAGTCAATTCCTTGTCTTTGATGATAACCCTTAGCCACAAGCCTAGATTTATAGGTAATCACATTACCTTCCATGTCCGTCTTCTTTTTGAAGATCCACTGTAATTCTCATGGGCTTTATGACAAGTTCTAAACACTCATGTCATACCCGCGTCTTCACTTTGTTCTAGTTCTATTTTATATATTGATAAGTGCATTATTGTCCAATATCTTATTTTTGGGTCTTTTGTGCATTACAGGTGAATATGGTGGTTTTCAGAAGCTTTTGGAAATGTGAAGAAGAAGAAGTGAAGACTCAAAGATCACAAGGACGCCCAACGTCATGACGCTGTAACGTCAGCAATGTTGCAACGCCGCGACGCTTATCAACAACGGTTAAAGTCAAAGAGCAACTCCAACGCCGCGACATTGCGACGAGCGACGCTCGACATTCCGCATCAAAATTATAAAAGTAATTCCGAGACCCAATTTTCGAGGTATCGAGCGACGTACAGACGAGGAGCGAAACACGAAGCAGGTGCAACCCGAGAGATCGTGAAAACTCGTGTCTTTGTATTTCTCTTCTCAAACTATCAATGATTTATAGAACTATGCTTGTAATAACTTTCATTATGTTCTAGATTAATTTCTAGGGTTTTGTTGAACCCTGCTACAGTTGTATGGATTAGAGTTTAATTCTATTTTGTTCAATTTATTCATGAGTTATATCGAATTGCTTTATGTCTATGGTTTATTTTCATGGTAATGTCTGGCCAACATTGACATGATCTTGCTGGGTATCCAAGATCGAGAGATAAGGACTCCCAAGGATTTGAGTAGAGCGATACTTAGTCAATCGACGAGTCGTAGATATCCCTGCCCGAGTATGGCGATTAGGGTTTGAGCATTTAAGCATTTTGGAGTCCAGGGTCGGGGCAGCGAAATAGGCGAATATACCTCGAGAGAGGATATCTCGTAGGCATGATCACCCCGTCAACGAGAATTCGTTAATAGACTGAATAATAATTCCTCTAGGTAATAATCCATCAAATGTGGTAGGGGGAGGCAAAACCCTAGTTTTCACAAAAAGTAATTTTACAAGTCATTTAGATTTAGTTTTAGTTCTCTATATTAATTAGAAATCCATTAAAAGTTTAAGTCCAGATAATATCGTAGAACCAATTCCAGTAGTCAACACACTTCTCCCTATGGATCGACATCGTATTTCTTGTGGTACATTGTATTACTTGATAATGACAAGAATTTGCGCACATAGGCGCTTTACCCAGTTTATACAAATTACACTTCACTCTTTTGCGCTATCAAGTTTTTGGCGCCATTTCCGAGGAGTAGTTTCGTGTTGATATTGACAATAGTGCAATTAGATATTACTTTGGAATTTTTTTTTTCTTTTCATTTTATTTTGTCTGTACAAGTGCTTGTAATTTGGTCTTTGCGTTTGTGCGTGTGATTACAGTGAAGGTTATTGTGAGTGTATGCAAAGACAGGGTCAAGTTGAACTACTTTCGTTTGATCCTGAACCAAAAAGAACCTTACACCAATTACACAGAGAACAAAGAGAAGCGCATCAAAGAGGTCTAGCAACCATGCAAAACAATGAAGGGCAAGATCAGGGCCAAGATCAAAACGAGCCATAAGGAGGTCACAATGAGAATAATGGTAGGAATTATGCGCCCAGGCCGTTTATACAGCCAGATGATTCGTTTATGTTGCTAGAAGAGTTCGTCTTACCACTTATAGTTGTTCAGTCTGCTATCCGAAGACCACCCATTCATGCAAACAACTTTGAGCTGAAGGCAGTAACCTTGCAAATGCTTCAGAACATTTTGTTCCACTGACTGCCAAGTGAGAATCCGAACATGCACTAACAAACTTCATCGAAGTATGTGACACAATCAAATACAATAGGGTGATAGAAGAAGTGCTCAGATTGAGATTGTTTCCGCTCTCACTAGGTGATAGAGCAAAACACTGGTTGACAAGTCAGCCACCGGATTCCATTACTTCATGGAACGACTTGGTGTAAAAGTTCCTAACAAAGTTCTTCCCTCTTGCGAAGATTGCACAGCTGGTGCAAGAGATCAATACTTTTAGACAACTAGAGGGAGAGAGCTTAGCTGAAGCATGGGAGAGATTTCATGAATTGTTAAGGAGGTGTCCACACTACAGGCTGACCAGATGGATACAAGTCCACACTTTTTATAATGGTCTGAGGGATGCGACCAAAACAGTTATAGATGCCTCAACAGGGGCTGCACTAATGAAGAAAACTATGGACCAAGCATAAGGAATTCGAGGATGTGATTTACTAACAACAATCAATGGCCTCCAAGGATAGGATTGGCACGGAAAGGTCAGGAAGTGCAAATAACGAGGTCCTTAGCAATTCGTATATTAATCATGTGGTGCAAATTTCACTAAACAAGAAGGTAATCAGAATGCCGCTCAACCGGGCCCATGGAGTTATGCCAATTATGTGGAGGACAACACAGTAGTACAGAATATCATTCGAGACAGTAAATAGTAAAGCATGCTCAATATGTGTCGAAGTTTAATCAGCCACAACAGTAGGGTCAGTATGCGAGCAACAATTATTAGTATCAGAATCAGGGCCAAGGGTGGCGTAATAACCAAGGCAACCAGAATTATGGATGGAGGAACCATCTGAACAACATGCCACCACCTTGAGTAAGCAAACCGCCATCAGAGAAAAAAGTGGACTTGGAACAAGCCCTTGTTCAAATGCTTACTTCCCATACCACCTTTATGAATGAGACAAAGGCGATTAACTGTGCCACCCATTTGAACAATCAGCAAGACAATTCGAGAAACTTAGAGGTGCAAATGGGCCAAATGGCCAATCTGTTGATGGAAAGGCAGCAAGGTTCTTTACCAAGCAATTCAGAGGTAAACCCAAGAGGAGATGGGAAAGAAAACTGCAAGGCCACACTCTAAGGAATGGGAGAGAGTTGGGAATACCGGGGCAACAACCAGCGATAATAGAAGGGGAAAGTAAAGAGGAAGATCAGGTCAGCCCGAAAGATCAAATGCAAGGGGAGTGGCTCCGAGAGACGAGATCAGTCGATGACAATAAAGTAAGGAAAGAGACCGAGAAATAGGCAAGAGCAGATGAACCCGCCATACCAATTCCGTATCCTCAACGTTTGAAGAAGGGTAAGTTAGAGAAGTTGTAACGCTCCAAAAATACCCTAGTATTTTTATGATATATATTTTTTATTATTATGTGTTTAGGGTATAAAATAAAGTAAATGGAAAAATTTTTGGAATTTAAATCCTAAGAACGAAAAATATATATACAACCCAGAATTTACCCAATTTCAAAGGGCAAATTTGGAATTTGTAAAATGAGGACCTAAGGGCCAAAAATAGAATAAGATTAAATGCTAATGTGAGTTAAATGAAGTGAAATAGAAGACTTAAATTTCAAAAAATGAGAAATGGGACTTGTTTTGAAAGCCAAAGAATAGGAAGCCAAACAAGGCTTTAACCATTAAATGAGATTAAGACCAAATGTGGTCTAAGATAAGGCACATTTGTGCATTTTCGTTCTTGGAGAGCAAAGGGAGAGAAAAGAGAGCTAGGTTGAGAGAATACCAAGGTTTTGGTGGGAGATCTTCCCATTTATGGTTTCCAAGTGATCAAGAAGAAGAAGGAAGACTTGGTGTTGAAGAATCAAGAGATTCAAAGGTAAGAAACTAAACCCTAACCCTTGTCTCTTGTTTTTGGGTTGGGGAAAACCCCAAATGTGGATAAAGGTGTTTTGTATTTGTTGTAAATTGGTTTTGGTATTGATTTGGATTGGTTTGGAGGAGTGTTTGTAAAAAAGGAAATGTTTGGTTTTCAAAGGAAATGCTGTCAAAATTTTGTCAAAAACCCTGTTCTTGTTTTAGATATAGATTAAGTTATAATCAACCAAATGAAGTGATTCCAATTGGTAAAGAACCATAAGAAATAGGGTTACAAATGTATAGAAGGGACCATGAGCAAATTGTAGCTCTAAGGCTCCCGAATATGGGCTTAAAGGTAAGTTCGGGTAGCTCACGTGTATGCTCTGTTTTGGGAGTAGCTTGTGGTGTTTTCACATAAAACGAGCTCACCTAACCAGCTTTCTCTCTTTCTTTTCTTTCTCTCAATTGAGTACCAAAATTTAGGTAAACTAGGACTCTAGGGAATAATTTAATTGAAGGAAGTGTATGCAATTTGTAACCCCAAATTGCCCAAAAATCTCATTCAAAGTGGTACTATGTGCGTGCACTCGCTTTTGCAAATTAGAATAGCGAGATGTTAAAGTTAAAACTATACTAATTGGTTTATAATCTGATTTTGGGTGCTTTGGGGTTGCTAGGCCTTGGCTCAAGCTAATCAAATCAATGTTTGAAGCTAATTTTGACAACATTAAGATTGGTTTTGGGTGGACATGTTTTAAAGGCACCGCGTTCGAAAGGACTAAACCGGGAGAGTTTCATAATTTTTGAATACCGTTTAAATAATTTTTAGGTAATAAAGTCTAGAGAGTACAAAACTGAAAAATAACGGTCCTTGCATGTGGTGTTAGTGGCTGTTTGAGGTTTTTGACTTAACCTTCCTTTGGGGATGGTTTAGTTGATCAAGAGTACTTGGAAAAGGATTATAAGGCAGGGCAAAAATTTTAGTATTTTGGTTATGTGATGGATTAAAGTTTGGGAAACTAACAACCATACCGGGCTTGTATCTTGCCCTTATTTGCTAATGAGATTAAGAATACAATATTAAGATCCAAAAATCAACCTTAACCAAAATCACTAGCACGCACGAATAATATTGTTCTTTAATTGTATTGGAATAGGGGCCGACGAGGAGGAAAACCTGAACTAAGATCTAGATTCCGAGGATTTGAATCAAATGGCAAAGCTTTTTGGTTTGTTCTACACCTTTCTCTCATTATTTCAAATCTCTATCTCCAAAATGTTGGAATTGCATGTTAAATGAATTGCAAGTTGATTTAAGAAATTTGAGAAATTGATTGATTGCGAAATGAATGACATGAAAATTGCATGAGTGTTGAAATGATTTGCTTGTATAAAAAAATACATACTATACTGTATTTTCCTAAAAATGATTTGAATGCCCTTAATAGAATGTTAACTGTTAAATTCAAGTTAAGGATAAATTGATATACCAATCAGAGTCGAACAAACGTACTATTATGGCATACCGATCCATAGCCCAGCGGGACAGTATCGGTAGTGTACACCAACCTAGTACATATTATATATATAAATACCGCCTACAAACCCTGGATCAGACCGGTGATTCAAGTTATCCCGTGCACCGAAATCATAGCAATCAATAAAGGCTAAAATGCAAAATGATAAGAATAGATTGAAAAGTGCACAATTTTGTGATTTGAATGATTTAGTGCATATGAATATGCATATTATAGCTCGAGATGACCAATGAATTGTAATTGATTTATTGAAATATATATATATATATATATATATATATATATATATAGATACGTATTGTACTGCATTGGTCATTGACAATTGTACAAAAGCATTGTTTTATAAATATTGCATGTTTCGATTTAAAATGAAACGAAGAGAGAATTTTCATAGAACCACTAAGCATGAAAATGCTTAGCGTATTGTTTTTACCAATGCACAGGTATAGCGAATGATTAACGGTGGGACCCAAGATCAAGGAGTGCAGAGTCATCAAGAAAGCTAGGGAGTATAAGTATATACCCCATCATATGCATATCATTTCTTTGAATATGTTATATTTTGTGAGCAAAAGAGTTAAACTCTGAAACGATTTTGTATATTATTTTGAATGGGCATGGAGTGCCTTCATTGTAAACATATTTTGGTTAAATGTAAATTGTATAGGCCTACCGAAACGATTGAAAATGCTTCCGCAATTTTTGAAAAAAAAAAAGAAAAAAAATGGGCTTTTAAATGTCTAAATGAAATATGTTTGATAAATGAACTCGACTAGCACCAATCCTCAGACCTACCAATCGGCCTGACCGAAAGGTGCTTATATAGCTCACAAAGCTCTTTGATATCTTCAAGAAACTACATATCAATATACCCTTTATGGATGCACTGGAGAACATGCCAAGTTACGTGAAGTTCATGAAAAAGATCTTGGCAAGTAAGAAGAAGTTGGAGGAATATGGGACCATCACCTTAACTAAGGAATGCAGCGCAATCCTGCAAAAGAAGCTCCCCCAAAAACTTCAAGATCCGGGTAGCTTTGCTATACCATTCTCTATAGGAAACCAGTATCGGGTAAAGCCCCTTGTGACTTGGGAGCAAGCATCAACTTGATGCCTCTCTCAATGTTTAAAAGGTTGAGGTTGGGGGAAACAAAATCGACTACAATCAGTTTGAAAACGGCTGACAAGTCCTACCAACACCCTCGGGGTATAATTGAAAATGTCATAGTAAAAGTGGGTAAATTCATCTTTCCAGCAGACTTCATCATCTTGGACATGGGGTGAAGATGACACAGCCCATCATACTCTTGGTGACCCTTCTTAGCCACAGAAAGGCTCAAATCAATGTGCAAGAAGGGTGAGCTTAAATTGAGAGTCCAAGGAGATGAGGTCACTTTCCATGTATTCCAACCCACGAAGCATCCAAATGATGATCCCAATGAAGATATCCCGGAATTGCACCACAAGGAGATCTTGCAAGGCGACTCGGTTAACTGTTGAGATAAGCCCATTGCTGCACAGAAAGACACCAAGAGGGTTAAAGGCATGGAAGCCAAGATATTTCATCCACCTTAAGCAGTGTGTTTAAGCACTATGGAGATGTGTTAGCATTCCTAGTTTCTTCTTAAATCCAACATTGAGATGCAGGGTCGTCGAGCTAACAACATTAAACAAAGCACTACTTGGGAGGCAACCCAAGCATTTTGATATTTTTCTTTCCGTAGTGTAGTTTTGAGTGTTTTTGGTTCGTGATGTTTTTCTCGTTTCTTTCTCTTAAACACATTTTCTGAGCACATAAAGCCTAATCGAAAGTGTTTGTTTGTTTGTTTTCAGGATCCGAGATAGTAGCGGCAGCAGAGAGCTAGTTCAAGAAACTCATTCCAGGAGTACGAAGGGGTTGGAACTTTATTCAGGGAGTTTTCTCATACTTAGAAAGTTTTGTAAAATAAAATAAAATAAAATTGACCCTCTCAGAACATTGGCGACGTTAAATCCAACCTCGTGATGTTGCCACATCGCGACGTTGAAAGAATTTGAAAACATAAGCCTCTGTCACGTCGCGACATTGGATTTCAACGTCACGACGTTGGCAGACCACATTTGGATCTCTCTCTATAACATCACGACTTTGGCCTCAACGTCATGAAGTCGGCCCAACGTCGCGACGTTAGCAGACCACATTTGGATCTCTCAGAACGCCGCGGACGCTGGTCTTTCAACGCCGTGACGTCGAGCAAAAATTCTATTGCCGGATTTCAACGCTACGACGCTGGACAATATTATTTTCGGGAACGCCGCGGACATTAGCTTGAATGTCGCGCGATGTTGCCCTTAGCGAACGTAAACGCTCATTCTTCTCATATCCAAAAAAAAAAAAAAAACCCTGAGGAACCCTAACAGTGCTTCGGTTTTTTTTTGCAAGTACCTAGAAAACCTCTTTCAAGCTTGTCCTAACTGATCCTAGAAACCCCTAAAGCCTCTTAAAGTAATGCTCCTAGACCCTAAAGAACTAGTGTTCACCTTCATTTGGAGATCCTCCTTGCGGTTTGGTTTTCTGGTAAGATTAGGTCTAGATTCAATTTGTATTGAGGTTTTTGGGGTTGCTTGTGCTAGAGAAGGGACCTTAGGAGTGGTTGGTGATCATAGAAGCCATAGGATGGAGTCACAAACACCATCTCACTGAGTGCAAACTAGGTGTTCGGTTATCATTTAAAGTAAGTTTCAGGAGAGGCTTCATTGGGTACTTTGGTTGAGCTACATCACACTGGTGTTATAAGTCCTAGGAGGCCAAGAAGAGTGTGATCAAAGCTTAGGCAACCATCCCAACCCGACCCTATCAAGTGCCCAATGTCAAGCAAGAAGCAAAAAATGAGCTCAAAGAGAAGTCGGGCAAGTGAAGAGCTTACGCATAGTTATGATCATGACAAATTTGTGAATGAGAGCACGGCCGAGAAATTCGGCCTCATCTCGAAGAATAGGTCCTTCATTAAGGAGAAGGGGTTTCACCACCCCGATGATTTCTTTCGTAAGACAATTGCGAACAAGGGATGGCAGGCACTATGCCAACCTCTGAGCCCAATTTCCATAAGTGTGGTACAAGAGTTCTACACCAATCTCACCTCCCATGTACTGAAAAGGGTTCGGGTGTGCAGGGTGTTGGTAGACTTCAGTGCGAAGTCTATCAACTCCAGACTCATACCCTAGAACCTGCTAACCCCGAGGCCTAGATAGGCTCCATGAGCACCTAACCAATTCCGAGGTCCTTAGGATGCTGTTCAATTCCGGCACGTGAGTTTGAAACTTAATAGTGAAAGGCACGATGCCAAGGCCAAACATTTGGCCTACATTCCTAAGGTATGACATGACTTCATCACATTGCGTCTCATTCCGATGACTAATGTGTGTGAAGTCACAGCCAAGAGGGCCCTTCTCAACTATGCCATTATCCAGGACATTCCATTTTATGTTAGGCAGGTTATAGAGGATGCAATCCTCTACAACAAGGATGCAAAGATGAATCTCGGGCACCCCTTCCTTATTTACGGCCTATGCAAGCAAGTCGAGGTGCCCTTAGAGGATAATGAGGCTTGGATACACCCGATCAAGGCGATCATGGTTAAGAAAGACAAACTGGGTGTACCAAGGCCAGAGGAGGTGTACGACTCAAGAAATAAGCCCTCCGATTAGGATGAGCTTAGAGTGAACCGGGGCCTAGGGTTTGGGATCCCAAGTAGGGCACCTAGGCAGGCCGGGCAAATTTCCTCCATCCAACCCCATCACCACAAATTTATTCCGTGAGGAGGACCCGACGCTCCTTCCACTACACCGGAGGACTGTGCGACCTCACCGCTTCACCCCATGTACCGGGATGAGAAAGCAGGAGCGCTTCTGGGTCCTCATCACCAGATATGGATGCACTCGTGTGGTCATACATAATGCAAAGTCATGCATAACTGCATGACCATCCTCCGCAACCAACAAATTCCATCCAGATGTACCTACTCCCAACTCTCGCTCACATGCTTAGTTCCACCACCACCATAGTTGATCCAAGAGATCACCAAGGGAGTTCACTCCACCCTCTCTTTCTATTCTATAGACATTGAGGACACTATCCGCTCTTATTTGGGGCAGGTGACTCAGCGGCATTTCTTTTGTGGCTTTAGTTCCTGGGTGGTTTCTTCTCGCTTTAGTGTCTAGTTCTGTGTTTATTTATGTGTTTCATGTTTAGGGTTTCTTTGGTGTTTATGTCGGTGTTTTCTACTGTGTCTGTTTCTTGGGAAAGGCCATTGAAAACCTAGGAGGTTGAATCACTTGTCAACCGAACCATGTTCAGCTGAATTCTTTCGAAAGTCGAACAACCTTAAGGATCCTCTGAAATTTGAAACAAAGGCAAGATTTGTGAGTCGGTTCTCCTTTTGGCAACATGTGCATCACACTCGTGTCGTTGAGTTTTAGTATGTTATTTTCTTGTGTGTTTGGTTTAAAGTCTATTTCTTGCTTGGGGACAAGCAAGAAGCTAAGTTTGGGGGTGTGATGAGTGTCTAAAATACTCATGTAATACCCGCGTCTTTACTTCATTTTAGTTCTATTTTATATATTAATAAGCGCATTATTGCCCGGATTTTTTCAATATTCAGGCATTACAGTGAATATGGTGGTTTTCATAAGCTTTTTGGAAATGTGAAGAAGAAGAAGTGAAGATTCAAAGAGTTAAACGCCGCGACGCTCCAAATACCGTGAAGTTGCAACGTCGTGATGTTGCAACGTCGCGACGTTTAGTCAACAACAGCTAAACGTCGCGACGTTTTCGCGATTCCTACATCATAATTATAAAAAGTAACGAGACCCAATTTTCGAGGTATCGTTTAATTACTCAAGAACTGAGGAGCGAAACGCGAAGCAAGAGTGACCCTAGAGATTGAGAAAACTCGTGTCTTTGTATTATCGTCTCAAACTATCAATGATTTATAGAACTATGCTTGTAATAACTTTTTTTATGTTCTAGATTTATTTCTAGGGTTTTGTTGAACCCCGCACCTGTATGGGATTTAAAGTTTAATTCTATTTTGTCTAATATTCATGAGTTATATTGAATTGCTTTGATGTATGTGGTTTATTTTCATGGTAATGTCTGCCTAACATTGACATGATCTTGCTGGGTATCCGAGATTGAGAGATAAGGACTCCCAGGGATATGAGTAGAGCGACACTTAGTCAATCGACGAATAGAGATATCCCGGTTCTGAGTGTGGTGATTAGAGTTTGAGCATTTAAGCATTTCGGAGTCCAAGGTCAGGGCAGAGATGCACCCAACCCTACTGGCGAAATAGGCGGATATACCTCGAGAGAGGATATCTCCTAGGCACGATCACCCCCATCAACGAGAATTCATTAATAGACTGAATAATAATTCCTCTAGATAATAATCCATCAAATGTGGCAAGGGGAGGCAAAACCCTTGTTTTCACAAAAAGTAATAATTTTACAAGTCATTTAGATTTAGTTTTAGTTCTCTACATTAATTAGAAATTCATTCAGAGTTTAAGTCCGTGATAATATCAGAGCCAATTCCTTAGTCAACACACTCCCGTGGATCGATATTCGTACTTAGATACACTGTATTACTTGATAGACGCGATGTCTTAAGCACATAGGGGCTTTACCTAGTTTATCCAAATTACACATCACGCTTTTGCACTATCAGTTTTATCCCTTCGAGTCGATCAACTAAAGTCCATTCTTAGTTTGTATACATGGAATCCATCTCTGACTTCATAGCTATAAACCATTTTTCATACTCTAAACTATTTAAAGATTCTTCAGAGGGGCACAGCTCATCATCTTCTATGAGTAATACATCATTTTTGTTCATTGATGAGAAAATCCATATCTCTAGAAAAGTACATATCCTACTTGTCCCACGGTTAGAGCCAGGGAGTGGTCGGCCCATAATTCATCTTCATGAATTACTGTGTTCGCCAAATGATGCATCTATAAGAGGATCTTGAACTTCACCAAGGTTAACTTTGCTTCCACTGTCCTTTCTTAGAAGAAACTCTTTCTCTAAGAAGACAGCATGCTTTGAAACAAACAACCTTTGTTCCAAAATTTTGTAGAATTGATATCCAATAGTTTCTTTAGGATATCCTATAAACAGATACTTGTCAAATTTAGCGTCAAGCTTATCTGACACTATCCTCTTCACATAAGCAAGACAACCCATAATTTCATTTGAGAAAGATGGGGTTTTGTGTTAGTCTATATCTCATATGGATTAACTTCAACTCACTTGGTTAGGACTTTGTCCAAAATGTAAACAGCAGTTTCAAGTGCAAAACCCCATAAGAATTTGGGTAGATCTACCTTACCTATCATAGGCCACCATGTCCAATAGGGTTCAGTTTCTCCTTTCAACCTCACCATTGTGTTGTGGCGTGTAAGGTGGAGTCCACTAGGACAAAATCCCATTGTCCTTGAGATAATCTAGAAACTCTTGGCTTAAGTACTCACCACCTCGAGTGGATTTAAGTGATTTAATGCTTCTCCCAAGCTGTTTCTCTACCTCATTTCTGAATTCTTTAAACTTTTTAAAGGCCTCAGATTTGTACCTCATAAGATACAAGTACCCATATCGTGAATAGTCACGATACACCTCTAGCATGCATGGACATGTGACCACACACTGCATGTATTAGGTCTAATAGTCCACTTCGCTTCGCTCAATTTTCTTTCCTTTAAAGGGTAACTTGGTCATCTTGCCTAACAAGCACGATTCACATGTGTCAAATGATTCATAATCAAAAGACCCCAAGTTACCACTCTTGTGTAACATAGTCATGTGCATCTCACTTATATGGCCAAGGCGACAATGCCATAAAAACAAAGATTTCAAATTATCTCCCTTTTGTCTTTTATTGTCATTGACATTTAGAATTGGATTTGACATATCCAATATGTAAATCCCATTGCTTAAAGTACCACCAGTATAGAAGACATCATTTAACATAGTGTAACAACCATTGTTACAAAAATTAAAATGAAACTTGTTCTTGTTCAAACAAGAAACATAAATAATGTTCTGTGTCAAAGCTAGCACATAAAAACAATTATCTAAATTTAAACAAAGTCCACTAGGGAGGTTCAAAACATAAGTCCCAATAGCAACACCTACAACTCTTGCACCATTCCCGACTCGGGGTTGGGTCGACTCCTTCCTCGCAAGCTTCCTAATTGCTCCTTAGGCCCTGCATATCATGGAATATGTGTGAGCCACAACCAGTATCTAATACCCAAAGGTTGTCACGAGAAACGGTATTAACCTCAATAACATAAATACCTGAAGATGATGGTGCATCATATGTCACCTTCTTCTTCGACTCCATGTAGGCCTTGGTACTTTCCTTCCAATGTAGCCACTACTATAATGGAAGCAAGTGCCCTTTCGAGGAAGTCTCCTTTGCCTTCTTCGAATTGCCCTCCTTTTCTCGGGGGATTTTTCTCTTATTGTTGTTCTTAGAACCATTCTTAGAACTAGAAGAGTCCACAAGCATCACAGTTTTACCTTCCTTCATCAAGGTAGGTTCAACTGCTTTTGAAGCAAAGTTGACTGCACTTCAGTATGGAGTTCTCTTTATCGTTCATCTTATAGTTGAGCACAAACTGTGAAAAACTATCGGGTAAACCAACTAGAATCAAGTATATACTTAATTCATTATCCATACCAAAACCCGATTGATCCAACCTTACCATATATCCATTCATCTTCGCTATAGTACTATACTGATGTCCCCTGCATCTTTGAGCCGAAGAGTGTGCTTTTTGTATTCGAACCTTTAGATCTTGCTTGCTCATGAAACAACTTCTTTAGATGGATGACTATGGCATGAGTTGTCATAGCCTTATATTGAATCTAAAAGCTGCATGATAGATGCTAGCATGATACATGTGGCAATCACATTGTTATCTAAATGCTTCTGATATGCTTTATGATCTTCATTGAATGCATCAATAGCATGGGATTCTGGGAGTGAGCCATCAAGGACATAGGTTATTCTCTCCACCTTAAGAACAATTCTCAAGTTCCTTAGCCAGTCCATTGAGTTGGCACTGGTCAACTTATTGGCATCCAATATTGATTTCAAGTTCACTGTTGACAACATGGTTTGATTCTAACAACCTAGATGTAAAAGAGATCATATTAGATTGTACTTTAAAAATGCATAATTATCATGGCTTGATAATTAAGCATTATAGCCCCCACTATTTTATTACGAATAAATAGCCCTCACTATTGATCCGGGAGAACCTACATGGAAGTTCTCCTAGTGGGTAGATATCCAATATCACCAAGAATGACTTTAGGTTTACCCAACAAGCCACCTTGGGTCAATAGGTAGGTATCTTGTCCATACCAATTGCAATCTCATGCAACTATCGAATCCAATGCAATCAAGTGTTGATGTATGTGGATTAAGGAAGAAAAGGAATAGATTTGGATTACCTCGATGAAGATGGAACTAAGCTGGAAGCCATAGAACCAACACAGGGAGCTCCTAAAGAAACAAACACATGAAAGTTACAGTTATGACAGGGGTGAAATCTCAGGTTGCAAGGCCGAGAAATATTCAGTAGGGCATAAATCTATATGGCAGAAAGCTACCTTTAAGTCATTTCCGTCAAAAGACAAATCGAAATTCTTTGGCAAAGCGTGACCAACAATCTACCTAAGAAAAAAGCTCAATTTTAGGTCATTCAACCCAAGGTTGTTGAAAACCATTCAATAGGCATTCAGGAAAGTGTTCAGAATAGCCAAACGACTTCAAAGAATTTTTTTGAAGGAGTACTCTCGACTATTTTCAGAGTTGCACCTAAGGAAATATTCGTAATAAGCCGAACAACTTCAATGAATTGTTTCGAATGGTGTACTTATGATTATTTTCAAAATATACACCTCGGAAGAGGTTTGGAATAGCTAAACTGCTTTAAAGAATTTTTTTCGAAGGAGTATTCATGACTCTGTTAGAGTCTACACCTAAGAAAATTTTCGTAATAAGTCGAACAGCTTCAATGAATTTTTCAAATGGTGTACTAATGATTATTTTCAATATATACACCCCGGAAAAGGTTCGGAATAGCTAGACGACTTCAAAGAATTCAAGGTGCATTCATGACATTTTTTACAAGATCTAAGAAAATTTTCGTATTGTCAACAACTCGATGAATTTGTTTTTGAATGGTGTAATCATGATTATCTTCAAAACATGTAATTCCGAAAAAGTTCAAATAGGCCAAACTGGGCTTCCAAGAATTTTTTGAATGTGTATTTTAGACTATTTTCAGAGTCTGCACTTAAGAAAACTTTCATAATAAGTCAAAAAGCTTCAAGGGAATTTTTTCTAAGGGTGTACTCATGATTATGTCCAAATTCTACACCCCAGCAAACGATCGAAACAAGCCGAAAGCTTCAAAGAATTTTTCAAGAATTCATTCAAGATGATTCTTTGAAAAAATATGTACTCAAGAAAAGTTTCGTACGACATCAAGGAAAATTTCAATTCTTTGGCATCAAATAAATCTTGAAAATTGCATATTAAACATTTTTCTTCAAGGAAAAAATCCCCCATCAAGATCTATATTGTCAAGAGAATAACAAAAGTTTCTATCTTTTCATCAATAGAGGTACATACTAGCAACGTTGTTCGCCCGAAAAGGAATAGTGTTGATAGAAGAAGCAAAAACATCGGCACGAGAAACACCGACAGATGATGACGAACGACGATCGAGCGACATCAACGTCTGACGAAGAAGATTTTTTTTTTATGACAACAGCGGCTAGACAGTCTTCTTCGTCGATGATGCGGGCCAATGTTGCAATAGAAGTCTTCAATAGCGACGTCGATGGCTCGGCGAATAGTGGTTGAGCAATGGCGAGATCCGCTTTAACCGTGCGAACAACAAACGATGGAGTTGATGACGAGCAATGATCAACAAGTGAAGACAACCACAATTGGTGATGGTGGGATTGTTTGACAATGGCAAGAACAACGCCCGACAAAAGCGGCGATGATAGTAGTTTTTTCGACACCGAAGACAACTTCATCGATAGCTACGCAGGCGCCGGGCGCTCGCATAACCGCTGGCGAACTCGTGCGCCTTCGACGATGTGTTGTTAACAACGATGCCGACGCAACGATGTCGACGCCAAGAACGCGCAACAACGATAGTAGTCAGAGCGACAAAGGGTAGTAAGGTTAGTGACTGATGATGATAGAGGAAGAAAAAGGTAAAGTAAAAGAGTTTCCTTTCTCCAAACAAGTGGGGTTGATTTTAGAAAGAGAAAATAAATTCTTTTTAGGAATGAAACAAGGAAATCCTAAGT
Organism: Tetrastigma voinierianum; assembly: GCA_016808115.1. Lineage (NCBI taxonomy): Eukaryota > Viridiplantae > Streptophyta > Magnoliopsida > Vitales > Vitaceae > Tetrastigma > Tetrastigma voinierianum. The sequence goes on along the minus strand of JAEQBH010008335.1, from coordinate 63,203 downwards.
TGCTTGGAGGAGAAGTCAAATGGTTATTCTTTGGAAGAACGATATCCTTTAGTGGAGAAAGAACAAAAGTTAGAGGTTTAAACTTGATGATGACGGGAATTTTTTCTTGGGGAATTAATAATGCTTATTACTGATCCGAGTTGACTCGTTTCCTACCTTTAGAACTCCCCATCATGAGCTGAAAGCTAGATTTTGATTTCATGATTGGAAATAAGCCCAGAGCAATATTTTTAGGGGTTTTAATACATACAATATGGCCCACTTGTTCACAATCAGATGCAGAGTAATTGTTTCACACCTTAAATTGAAAATTTGGCCTGATCCAATAATGGGTTAGGTCTAAGCCCAAGCCCATGAATAAAAGTCCAAAAGAAATGGGGTCAGATCCATTTTTATAAGCCGATAGAAGAAGTCCAGGGATATTTCTGAATTTTTAAATTTTTTGAAGTCAAATGATGCAGAGGTGGTAGAGAAGTGGGCAGTTATGTGCTGATGTAGAATATTCTTAGGGAATAAGTCTCCATGATGGAGACGTGGAAGAATTCTTGAGGATCAAGACTCCACAATGGAGACATGGAGGAGTTCTTGAGGAACATGCTTCCTTAATGGAAAACATGGGTAATTACTTCAGGAAGTGAAGAGAGTGGAGAAATAGAGACTTAGGCAGCAAGTCATATACGTCTTTAAAAGGAGCAGAGAAGCATGAAACAAAGGATTGTCAATCAACCAATCAATCAATCAATCGACTCAATGTCAATCAGAAAATCCTAACTTTTAACAAGCTTTCAACAATTTCAACAAGTTTTTAGCAATTTCAGCATTTAAATTTCTAGTTGTAGCTAAGTTTCTGGCAAATTTCCAATAGTGTTATTTCATTCATTCATGGTGAAATCCAATATTTTATCTAGCAATTTCAGCATTCTGATTGCAAGTTCTATTCAAGTTTATCAAGTTTTCAAGCACAATAATGTTTTCACAGTCAAATTCAATGTTTACTTTAGCAATTTCAGTATTCTAATTACAAGTATTATTCAAGTCTATCAACTTTCAGCATCGAGTTATTTCATTCCTTCCTAAGGGAAATGTAAATTTTTCTTTAGCAATTAATTCCTACCATATTTCCATTTATACGTTTTCTACTTTGATTATGGGGAACTGTCAAGAGAACCAAGGAGCCTAAATAGCCCGATTAGAAGTTTGATTTTACGAGTCATTAAGTTTGAAAACACTTTAATTTCATGGCACACCCGCACGCTTATATTTTGTATGTTTCGTGTGAGATTCAAAAACCATCACAACAATTACATTGTTGTAGTACACTGTTCTTGGATTTGAACCGTAATACTATGTTATATATATATATATATATATATATATATATATATATATATATATATATATATATATATATATATATATATATTTTAATTTTTTTTATGGGACAAAATGCCCCCTCCCTTTTCATAGACCCCAAACCTCTCTCTCCTAACCACACACACTTGGCGTGACTCCAACCCCTCTCGCATAATGTGCACTCTTTTTGGCATTTTCATATAAATCATCTCTATTTTCCATTTTAAATAAATGAAACTTTATGATTTTTAATATTATTCCTTATTTTGTTTCAAAACATATTATTCCTTATTTAGTAATAAATATATATATATATATATATATATATATTCCTATAATAATTTTTATTTATGGTATTTTATTATCTTCCTAATATAATCTCATTTTTATACTTTCATATTATAAATTTTTGTAAACCTAAAATTTTAAAATAGAAATAAAATATTATCCAAAAGTTAAATTATTTTTTTCAAATAAAGATAAAAATAATATAAAAATATTAACTATTTAACAAAAATGACACACATTTTAATATTTAATTTAAAAGTAATATTAAAAACTGAAAAATTAAAAGCATAGTGATAATATCTTCTATTAAACATTTTAAGAATAATTAGTTTATTAAAATTTAAAAGTATAAAAAATAAAATTACAATATTAAAATTATAAATACTATAAATAAAAAGTTACTATGAATAGGAAATAACATAAAATCAAACATTATTTATAAGGAACGTTCTACATTCTTGGGTGAATGAAATAATCGATTGAGTTTTTAAAAATCAATTAATATCTATTGTAAAAAAATCAATTGAAATCTTTGAAAAGCGGTAGGCTTGTACACCCCTTGTACATTTAGTTCATATATGTTGTACAATCAATGTAAATACCTTATACATTATAAAAATCTCATGATCTCGATACTACGCGAGCATACAGGTGATCTTTTCATTTTTAGTTCAAAAAAAAAAAAAAAGGAAAATCAACAAAATCTATTTTTTCATAAATTATAATTAAAGCAATTTTATAAAATTAATATGTATGAGATTAAGAAAATGCATAGGATGAGTATGAGATCAAACAATATTTATAAGTATGTCCTCCATCCTTCAGTTAAGGAAATAATCATTTCATTTTTTAAAAATCACTTGAAATCCTTAAAAAATAGTAGGCTTGTACATTGCTTGTCCATTTAGTTCATATGCATTGTACATTCAGTGGAAACACCTTGTATAGTGTATCAAATCTCATGTGCCTCGTAAATGTGAGCATATGCATGTGTTTTATTGTCATGATTTAGAAAAATATGAAATAATAAACTTAAAACCATTTTCTATCAATTATATGTGTGTTTCTATTATCATTTGCTTTAATATTTATATTCATATTTTTTGTTTATTCTAATTTTACTTTTGTAATTTTCTTAATTATTTTATGTTTAATATTTAGGATTTTCTTTCAATTTTTTTAGTTTTAAAATTAGTTTATACTTTAAAAATTAATTTACATTTTTTTAATTTGAATTTCAGATTCAAAATTTAATTAAATTTTTTTATAGTAATTTATTAATTAATAAAAATATTATGATTTTGATATTAATTAATTAAAATATTAGATACATAATTGACTATTACATTTAAAATTTTAAAATAAAGGCATTTTTATTAAGTAGATTTAAATTTAAAATTTATTTAATAAAAGTTAATTATCTTAAATTTTAAATATATTAAAATTTCAGAATTATTTAATAAAATTAAATATCAAATTTATTATTTATTATTTCTAATTTTCAAAATTTTAGGTTTATAAAAATTTAAAATATAAAAGTATAAAAATAAGATTACAATATGAAAACTATAAATATTATAAATAAAAATTATTATGAAATCAATATTAAAATCAATATCATTTAAAATATTATTATTTATTTGTATATTTATTAAATTATTTATTGCTATAGGCTAATGTATTTATATATTAAAAGTTAATTTAGTTTACTATATTTATTGTACAGTAAATAAAAACCTAATTAATAAATAAATAAATTTTTAAAAAATTTTAATTAGTATACTTTCAAAATAAGTGAAAATAAGATATTTTCTTACAAAATTAATTAAAATTATAAACCTTAATTTATTTAAAAGATGAAAAGCAAAATATAAAAGAAAAAAAAATTGGAGAAAACATAAGGTCAGCGAGGGGTGGATGATGTGTGCATGGAAGCGGGAGAGGGTGCGGATTGTAGAGCTGGTATTATGAGTTGAGTCAGATGGCCAACCCACTTTAACTCGATTTTTTGGAGGGTTTGACTATAAAATTTATGTGACGCCCCAAAACCCGGGGAAAATCCGCTGACTACAATTCACAACCTCGCGAAAATTCCATAATGCCTCAGATACAGACTATACTTAAGTAAAAATGGCTACTTTGGCCCATACACCAATACTCATCAAACATATACCCAACTATATTCCAATAGTCTAAGAGTTATTTCATTACTCTTAATACAAATATATATCAAAATATATAATTCTAATACATATTATCCAAAAACATCAAAGCCACAACCCGACTTTCTTCAAAATCGGTCTCTAAAATGAGCCGTCTTCTCGAACGCTCCCTATACCTAAAAAAAATATTCCCTCGACAGGGTGAGCTATCGCCCAGTAGTGGAATCACCCTAAATGGGTTACTCTCCACCTAAGTGCATATGCAATGCTCCAATTTAAACACACACTCAAGTAAATACGTGATCCTACTTGAATGTCTACATGCTCATTCTCATGTCTCGAGTCCTCACCGACTCCCTCACACCTATCAAGCCATGTATGAGAAAAATATCGCTTTCAAAACAAAATCCTGCGGTTCTTGAAAATAAACTACCGAATGTCGATAAAATATGGGACTACCTCCGAGGCTAATGTGTGTTGGAGAACTTCTCAAACAATATGGTCCTCATCCAAATGACTGGTCATTGGACCGCCTCCCAACCCCATTCTCCGGATCATCCTGTGAAATTCCTTTCGCAACCATGTTCATTTTTCAGAAAACTCGTGTCATGTACTCATACCTAATTTCTAGATTACCCGGTGCATATGAAATGCATTATGCCATTTCAACACAATATATATACCAATATATATAATATGCATATATTCTCAATTTTACAATCACACTACGTGTAATTCAACAATATCAATCATCACCCAAATTAGCTCACTTATGCAATTCACAATCTCATCTCCAATGGCCTACACACACAATTATATTCCATATAATTGTGACATCATGTTAACACCTCAAGCATTAACCTATTAATTTCTTTGATCAACCAACTCCCCAAAGTAGCTCACTTGAGCAATTCGCAATATCATCTCCAATGGCCTACAAACACAATTATATTTTATATAATTATGTCATTGTGTTAACACATTAGAATCATGTATTAACCTATCTAATTCCACACAACTCAAGCCATTCATTTCAACAATTCAAGCACACAATACATGAACGATTTTTGGTCCAATTCAAGCCAACCGAGACTGTTTTTAACAAATCTCCAAAACAGAACAAGGGTCAGTCCGTGTGCCCCACTCAACCAAACGTTTGCCTCTCGCGAACCGACCTACGCCCATTTTCGGGCCTCTACTCACCAAAACACAATTTATTGTATAAATCACAACATGTTAAACCCAAAATTACCCATACATTGTCACTTCGACCGTCCAAAACGCAGGACGCCCCAAAACCCGGGGTCCGTTTGACTACCCGTCAACCCGCTGAATACCGTGGAATGCCTGCAACCCGAAATTTTTCACGCAAAATCGGGCGTAGCTCCTTGTACGGGAGCTCTACCCCAAATACAAAACCGTATAAAACATGTCCCAAACAATCCTAATATACATTTATGATTAAACGCCACTGGGCTCATAAAACAATACTCATCGTAATATCTATATCCAACTATATCCAATAGTTTCAAGAGTTCAAATTTTACTCTTATACAACACATATATTAAAATTAGAGAATTCTAATACATTTCATACATTATAAAATCATCAAAGCCACAACCCGGCTTTCTTCACAAACTCCTACTCAGATCACGCCCCTCGCACGCTCCCGTACTGCAAAATAGCATCCGACGTGCGAGCCAATGCTCGCAGTGGAATCACCCTAAGTGGGCTACTCTCCACCTAAGTGCGTGAAATGCTCCAGTAAATAAATACACATCCAAAGAAATGCATGATCCTACTTGAATGTCTAATCGATCATCTCGCACTGAAGTCCACCGACCCCCACACTCGCCAAGCCCTCGTATTTGCAGAATTATTATTACGCTTATTCGCTGCTGACAACCCGATGTATATATCAATTGGGCCGTCTCCGACGATTGATATTATTTATGGACTACCCTCCGATGTATATCAATTGGGCCATCTCCGACGATTGATATTTTTGGTATGGACTACCCTCCGATAATTATCATTTTTAGACAACCCTCCGAAACCATTTTCTCTAGACTCTTCTTATGCACTCACTCCTATCGTCCTAGGGTGTCCCAGTGCATATGGAATGCATGATGCCAATTCCATTACAGTCTATAACACATGCAAATATATAAACACGCATATATTCACATAAAAATTAAATCAAACAATCATGTTATGTGTAATTTCATTTTATCACATCAAAATTAGCCTATGTAATTAATGTGATCAAACACGAGCAATTCTACTTGAATTACTTCGACTAAACATATACACTACAAAAATTATTTTGAGAACACGCTTGGGAATAGTGAAACCATCGGTTACTATTCCCGAAAAATCATTAAATCATCTGGGCTCACTTAGTGAACCCGTTTCACCTACCATTCCGCCTCATTCCAATCAATACACGATCAACACACAAATGCACAATTAATCCGCTTAATTAGCCGCGGGACAGTCACCGCTGCTCCATTATGGTTTCAAAATTGTATCAATCTCTATCCCAAGTTTTCAGGGACCGACACCAAACGGTCATCCGCTGTCCTGCCAACCAACATCAAAACACTCCTAAATAGCTCAGTAAACCCAACTACCTGAGAAACCCCCTACCCCACCTGAAGCTCAAGAAACCCTAAATCTGCACCCACACGAAGTTCCCCGCAGGAAACAGCCTTCCTCCCTTCTGGCCCCAAGACTACCGACCTGGCCTGATCACACATATTTTAGAGAGAAGCTTCACTCTCTCTCTCTAAAAAAACTCCATTTTTGGCTTCTGTATCTTTTCTCCATTCACTTCACGTTTTGTTTTTGTTTATCGAAGGAGACAAACACTATTTGTGTTTTGTCTTTTCTAATCCTAAACATTTCCAAAATGAATTACTATTCTTTTTTCACTTCATTCTAAGACTATCTCGACCTTCCATTTTCATCATTTCTCTACTCATACCACTTACAAGACACGATTACTTGTTATATAGCGACTCTCTGCCGCATCAAAAAATCATTTTACTTCAAGACTAAACGCGATGCCTCGAAAAACGTGCCAACCCGACACCGTTCCCTGACCGACAAATTCGACGTAATATTAGATTCTTGAGAAGATTCCAACGGTGAACCGTCAGCTATTCGAGATCCAGATAAATTTTGATTTTATCAAATTACAATTTTGTAACCAAAACATTTTGCCATTTTTCCGTAAATCGAATTTCTGTCTTACAAAACGTCTCCAAAATTCTACACTTTGCCCCAAGTTTTGACCGATCAAACTAGCCACTACCTACCAAATCAACACAAGATCACAAAACACTTAAACAAAGTGTAACTCAAGTAAGATAAAACTCCCACCTCACTCTGAAATATCGAAACCCAAAGAAACCGCCCCACGCTTGCTCCCCACCCGTGTAGAACAACTTTCTTTCTTGGCCCGACAAAATCCGACGGTCCGATCGCCCGGGATCTTAAAGAGAAGACACTCCCTCTCTCTCTAAAAATATGAAAACCTAAGCTTTTGTAAATTTTTTCCTTCTCCTTCACGTTTTGGTCTCCTTTTCCTATTTCAAGAAGGAGATGACACTATTCTTTATTTTTACCTTATCTCATTGAAGATTTTCCCAAAATCTTACTTATATCCCTTCAATTTTGACTTTTTCAACCCACCCAAGATCATGCTACGTTGCTCACGTAGCCCCACCGCCAGCTCAACTCGAACAACCTCGATGCTGGACATCAGCGCAGACTCAAGGCAACACTCAAAACGCGCTATGTGTCCTACACGACGCCATTGCTTCCTCAAAACGCGTACCTCGACCGTTCTAATTCGACCGAAATTCGACGTGGTAGCTAGATTTCGCGAAGACGATTCCAACGGGTTAAACTGGCTTCATCATCCATCTAAAAAATTTCGATTTTTACCGAAATTACTATTTTACCCTTTTTAGAAAATCGAATTTCGTAGCCTCACAATTTGGGTTAATTCGACAAAACCGGCCAAATTAATCCAACCCATTTTGGCCCGTGACCCATGTGGGTTTGGCTTGGGCTTGCTCGAACATATTTAATTATTAAGTAACTAAATTTTTAATAATCGGTATTTTCAACGACATCTATAAAATTCAATTTTTAGCTCTTAACATAGAGTCAAATATTTGTTTTTGTAAAATACATGTTTTAAAAATAATAATTTTTATTATAATATATGATTAATATACTAAACGTTGTTGTGTTAACTATTTTATTTTCAATTTTTAAATGTATATTTTTAATATAATTTATATGATAATTTCATATTTAAAAAATCTTGTATGGAAAATAAATTACAGTTTTAATATTGAATATATTTTCATGAATATCATTAATGTTATTTTAAATATTTAAATTTTCATTTTTTTATTTATACTTTAAATTTTATTCAATCATATATTTTTTTAAAAACAATGAAGTTGTAAAAGTTTATAAATTAAATTAAATTTAATAACTAAATTATCAGAATATTTTAAATAATTTTATTACTTAAACTAGTGTTAATAACGAAATATTGTTATTTCAAAATAATTAACAAAAATTATATACTTATTTCCTTCATAATATGAATATATCTTCTAATAAGATGGATTTTAAAAACAAATAGGATATTTCATTATTATATTGTTGGAATGCATTTTTGGAAAAAATATATATTTTTATTCCAAATATAAATAAAATTTATGTCAAGGCGATTCTAAAATGTAATTAATGGGATGACGATGACTAACCAACATCGGCATTTAAGACGTTGATAATTTCAGTTTTTTTTTTTTTTTTTTTTCCAGAAATGTTATTTTATTATTTTGATACTATTTAGCTAGTTAGTTTGGTACTTTGGTTATAACAGTGCTTTAACATTATTTATTTATTTAAGTTTGTTTATTATTATTATTATATTATTTAGACTCATTTATGGGCTAGTCGAAATCTAGCCAAATAAAAATGGGTCGGATTACTTCAACCCAATTTGGCTCACATCTCGAATGGACTGACCTGTTTATCAGCTCTAATCACTACAAGAAAATAGGCTTTCGGTAATAAAATATTGTCACTAATACTTTAGATTTCGTCTGCAAAAATATTTTCTGATGAAATTATTTTCGTATTGTATTCGTCGCCTTAACCTCGTCGCTAAAAGTTTTGTGACAAAAATCCTATTTCGCCACCTAATATTTTTTCCGATGAAATAAAAATATTGTAACAAAAGGTTTTTCTCAACAAAATATTTCGCTGCCAAAAATAAGAAATTTTATCATTAAAAAAGGAAAATATTGTCACCAATACTTAATGGTAACAAAATTCGTAATAAATTAATTTTATCACCAAAAGTTTTTTTTTTTTTGAATATATATTTTTTTTCACTAAAGATTTTTTCTACATATTTGTTATAAAATAAATATTTTTATTAAATAATTTATTATTTTCATTATATATTTTATGAATTTTTATTAAATATTTTATTTTTATTAAACATTTTATTATTTTTTATTAAATATCTTATTATTTTTTAATAAAGATTTATTATTTTTCTCAAATATTTTTATTTCTGGGTTGATAATTACATATATTATTAATGGTTACAATTCATTCATTATATTTATAATTTAATTAAATTAATTTTTTATTATTTTGTCCTAAATTATATAAAAAAACCTTCAAGACATTAATTATAATGAATTTCAATTATAAACTATTAATAAAATGGGAAAGCACATATGACGCAACAAGAAAAGAGCCTGTATCATTAATACGACATAAAACATGAAGTATTGGTTTAACAAACTACCTATTAAAAAACAATTACATTAGTACAAACAAAAAAAGAAAAAAATATAGTAATGAACATCAATCTATGCACATAAGTTGCTTGCATTGCAGATCTTGGTCTCCAATTGTTAAATTCAATCCCATTATCTTAAACTAATGCCATGGTTGAAGCCAACAAGTTTAATCTTCTTCACTCTACCATGAGCTCTTTGAATTTAAAATCAAACTAGCTTAGCCAAAAGCATGTCCTTCGCATATCTGTGATACTGGGTCCCAAATTTTTTCCAAACACCTGCTTCAATCATAAAACACTTAACCATTCGATATTGATTGTCATTATATCTCCAAACATCTCCTATACATGCAAGAGAAGAGAAAAATAACTATAGACTCCTTGAAACTCCGGGGTCCGTTGACAACCTCGTCAACCCGCGGAATACTCGAATGCTCTGCAACTCAACACTATTTACGTAATCGGCAGAGCCCCCAGACAAAGCGAGTTTCCTATCCACAAGATATAACCCGGGTCCCAAACAACATCATAAGACATATATATGAGTAAAAAGGGCCACTTGGGCCCATACAACAATATTCATCAATATACACTAACTATATACCATAGTTTCAAGAGTTAACAATTTACTTTTATACAACATATATTAAAAGTTTAAAACATTCTAATACATGTATCCAACTAAAACACCAAAGCCACAACCCGACTTTCTTCAAAATCATTCCTAGGATGAGCCTGCCTCCGTACGCCCCCGCACCGAAATAATATATTCCTCGACAGGTGAGCTAATGCCCAAGTAGCTGGAATCACCCTAATCGGGGGGTTACTCCCCACCTAAGTGCATACGCACTCCATCCGATGTAAAACACACATTCAAGCAAATTCATGATCCTACTAATGTCTAAATGTCTGCTCCTATGTCTCGAGTCCTCACCGACTTCACACTTGCCTAAGCCATGTATGAGAAAACATCGCTTCAAACAAACTTGTTGTTTTTGAAAATACACTACTAGAGTGCTCAGAAAATATGGACTACCCTCCGAGGCGAATGTGCTCGAGAACCCCAAACAATATACGGGTCTCGACGTGTAATTGTAGGACCATCTCCCAACACCATTCTACTTAAAATCATCCCTGGACCTTTCTCTCGCAACTACATTCGCTTTCCTTCAATTTTTCATGTCATGCACACACACCTAATTTCTAGGGTTACCCGGCAAGTATTAGCGAAATGCATTATGTCATTTCAACACAAATTATACAACACATGCTAATATATAAACATGATATACACTAACATGAATAATCTACACAAACATGCTTATGCAAATTCACAACTATTACACCAAGATTAAATTATATCGGCGACATCAAACACGAGCAATTCAATTTGAATTTGCTCTCAACCAACCATTTTCTCACAAAAATATTTTGCGTCACTATTCACGCGGAATGCTGAAACCCCTGCCATTGTTCATGGCCAATCTTCCAACATCGGTTCCACATTGTGAACCCGAAATCCATGGCCATTTCCGGCCTTATACACACCACAATACAATTTATAGCACAAATTATACCATGAACAACCCAAACAATCCGTGGATAGTCACGGACTGTCCAAATGGTTTCTAAAACTTCCACACCTCGGTTCCAAGATTTGGGACCGATCAAACCGCCGTTCAAGGCCTCAAACCAACCGAATCATCAACAAAGCACTTAAACAAAGGTAACTTCAAGCAGGGATAAACCCCTACCACGAGTTTGCCTAAACTCCAAGAAACCGGCACCTACGCTACGCTCGCCGCGCAGAACTACTTTCCTTCGCTTCCGAAGAAACTGACCATTTGACAGCAAATTCAGAGAAGCCAAGACCTCTCTCTAAAAATTCACCATTCTCAGCCACTGCATCACCGTTTTTCCTCTGGTCGTTTTTGGCTCAAAAATAAAGGAGACAATACTATGCAAAATTTTGTCCTATTATCATTAAGAAATTCCAAAATGTCATCCATGTCCCTTGCTTTACTTCTTCGACACGTATATTACCCTACTCCATTTCCATCATCTCTACTCACGCAATATATGCCATACGAAGATACGCTTATAAAAGGACTTCACAATCTCACGCTGCTTTACTACACCACTACTACCGAAAAACGCAAGTAAATTCCGACTATTCGAAATTCGACGAATTCGACGTAGTAGCTAAATTTCGTGAGACGATTCCAATCCGGAAATCCATTTCACACCGAGATCTATAACATTTCTGCTCAATCGGAATTACGATTTTGGCCCTTTTCCAGAAATTGGAATTTTCTGGTCTTACATTCTCCCTCCTAAAAGGAATTTCATTCCAAATTTATACAATCACTACGAAATGACATGCATACGCAACGCAAGACCTCTACCACGCACGTAAACCAGTCATTTAAATATTAAACGACTAAACCACGCACCTTCATCCCTAAACAAGAAGCGGATGGGTGGCCTCGCATCGTGTCCTCGCAGACTTAATGCTGACTCCTCCACTCCACTCCGCGTCGCCATAAGACCCCCCACAAATTTCGGCCTTACGCCCAAAACCCGGTCCCGCCTATCCATAACGCACATCAGTACCTCCCCGTCCCATTACCAATAACCCCAATCTCTCCTCAACCACTACACTGCGCCGATCTCGGAGTATAATATCCCAATCTGATAACCCTCATGAACCTGAGGGACTCCCGACACCCAATGGATATAGAAACTTTTCCCTCAAAACAATCTAAATAAAATCCATGGAGCGAACCTCTTACAATCCTTAATATATCTTTAGAAATAATGCGGAAGCGGCGATAATTTTTTTCCTTTTCTCTTTACACTGATTTTCGTAAAATCGCCTGCAGCTCTCCCCGCTTTTGACTTTCCCAATTTACAAAACCTGCAAAAACATTTAAAACACTTCTAATCTTTCAACTAACTTCAACGCTTTAGACTCCTCGTCCACAACTCCAATCAAAACACAATATATACACATATACATTTATTCACCAAATCATCAAAACATTCAAACTTTCTTCACCCATGCACATTTTTATCGTGGTTCGGGGCTTGAGCCGAATTAAGCCGGTCGCCTACGTACTTCGTCCACGAGGATCAAAGCCCACGTAGCCTTTTCAAAATATATACATATATACTCTATATACATATATACCTATATACATGACAAAAATATTCAATATATACAATATGCAAAATGTATATACAATGAAATCAAAGCCAAGCCGCCTTCAATGGCTCACCCATCGCACAGAGGGTACTCTACCGCGCACTGCCTCGGGTCCTGGAAATGTTTTTGAAACATAATGGAAAGAATTGTTTCTAAAGGAGCCCAGTTGAATGTACATTTTCATTAAGATAACATTTTCAAAGAGATATATCAAAGCATTATACACTTATAAAATTAAAAATCAATTTATGCCTTAAACTTTTTTTTTTTCTTTCTTTCTTTCTTTCTTTCTTTCTTTCTTTCTTCTTTCTTTTTGATGGAACCCAGGGGATAAACACACCGAACAGTTTCCGGGTACTGACGGTGAGGGACAGTCTCATTCCAATCATAACCACTACGCCGGCGAGAGTCCACGCTGTATTAGGGCCCCACCATAGCACCTTATCACGTGTAAGGATATTACTCTAAAACACCTATTTCTCTCCCCGCCTAGTAACCTATAATTTTACCCTCTAAATCCTACACGCTTAAGGTACCTTAATGATATCGTACCATACAGCTTATATGGGGTTAGGTAACCATCATGAAACCTTTTTCAAAATACATTTCTAAATCCATTTAAATCCTTTACTTTATCATTTATACATTTATGCATTCTTTACACAATTTTAACTTCCATAATGCCTAACATATGCATACATATATAATTTAATATAAATATATATATTGATGCAAGATAAAACATGTACATTAAACTTTTCATTTTACATTCAAAATCGCTCACTACTTTTAAAACTAATTTGCAAAACATCATTTTACACTCGCGCTTCACCGCTCAATCCCGCCCGTCTTTGCGAATTCTCGCTTCCATCCGATAGCCTTTCACCTTTTCAAGAAAACCACAACTACACATTAACCATAATTTCCATTTAATCCACCATACAATACTCATTCCTATATTCTTATTCCTCTATGAATCTATTTTACTTAGAATTGTAACCCAATCCTTAATCGGATCATCCCATCTAAAGTTATGGCATTTTCATGCCAACTAGTCAATTTACCGACATAATTAGGATAGTTTGTATATTTATTTTCCAGGGCCTTAACTTCATTTGACATTATCTCTTTTATACTATTTTAAAGCTAAGGTGCTAAGGGCTCTTCTCCAATTGAATCATCCAAATCGGAATCCGAAACTCTAGTTACGCCCTAACAGACCCGACTACTTATGTTCAAACTGAACCAGAATTTGGCTTGTACATGGCCCCACTTTGAGTAAATTTTTAGGACACCTAGAATCAGAATTTGACAATTACTATATCTGGATGTTTGGTTCTCCTTGAAGTCTATTTTAATTATCCACTTGAATCACTCAAATCGGATAAGAAATGAGCAAGTTATGGCTAAAATACAAAAACTGGTCGAAACAGAAAACAGAGCATTTCCTGTACCGAGACAGTCCCTTGAATTTTTTTCCAGAATGTGTGTTTTTCTTCCATTTTTTCCATATGTTGATACCAAAATCAACTCAATACTCCATATACACTTCCCAAACCATTTCATTTTCATCTTAAAGATCTCTTTCTATTCAAATCCTCTCTTCACTACTTATCTTCTATCAAAACCTTTCCATGAATTTCTCCCAATACCATTCTAATATGGGTTATGACCCATACTCAACCCAAATATGATGATTAGTTAGGGTTTGTTCTAAACCCTAACTCAATTACTCTCAATTTACCCATGAATCCAACTTAAAAGAGAGGATTCCATAACTATCATGTACCATATGGGTTTTACCACCCTATTTTCAATAAATCTTTGATTAGGATGAAATCCTAACAAGCCCTAGGTTCGGGGGACAAATCCAATAAACTATGCTATCGTATGGAAATTCATACAAGAATTCATAGTTTCATACTCTTTTGTGGAGCTTGGCTTCTCTTCTTCTTCTCTTTCTTTCCTCCTCTCTCCTCTCTTCTTCTCTCTTTCCTTCTCTCTCCTCTCTACGGTTCTTCTATTTTGGAGACCAAATTTGGTCTTCTCTTATCCATGTTTGTTAAGGCCAAGGTTCACAAGTCAAAACCCCTTTTTTTCTTTAACTTTCCTTGCATCTTGGTCCCCTACTCTCCTATTTCTATTCCAACTTTCTAATTGCCTTGAATCCCATAACTTTCTATTTACATTTCCTTTTAAAAATTTCATATATTAACCCCTAGTCTTTCCCTTTTATGACCACTAGGTCCCTAAGTGGTAAATTACCTATTTACCCTTGGCTTTATTATTAATTCCAGGTCTTTCGTTTTATTTCCTGAAAATTCCTATTAGCTTTTAATATACCCTACACAAGTCCGAACGTTAGGTATATTTCGGGTGTTACAGTGATAATTTCGAGCACGGAGATGTGAAATACCTCGGACACGTGATACGTCAAGGAGCAAAGCCTAACTCGCACCGCCATAAGGTCACTCCTCTCGAGCACTTCGGCGTCCAATGAACCTAGGCGATAGCTTCCCTCGCTTGTCGAACCTAACCACTCCTCTCTTAGGCATCACCTTCAAGAAGACGTAATCTCCAAACTCGAACTCTAAGGGTCGACATCGTGAGACCTAAGATAGCTCTCTCCGCCGGCCTCTCGAGTCGTGAGGAAGACGCCATATTAAGCCCACCTTCCTGAGGTGTTCTAATCGTATCGACCCGCGGATGGAGCTCTCCCACCTCGGTCCAACATAACGGTGATCTACAGACCTCCCATATAACGCCTCATGGTGTCATCGGTATACCGCCGATAACTATCGGCCAGAAGACTCCACTCGCGGAATCGGGCTCCTCCCAAATTACACCCTCTTACGATCCAGATCGCATGATCGCAAAGGTGTCCTCTAACATCCCACACAACATGTAACCCTACACAACCCCTGCTTGGTGTGTAAACGCTGACCTTCCCAAGGTCACAATCACTGATAATCCAATGGATCATCAATCTAGTCCATGTCATGAACGACATCCATGTACCGAGCCCTTGCCAGCTCAACAACACCCAATGCAATTCCTAAAGGGGAATCCAAATCTCGAGTCACTCCCGAATCCTATCACTCAACTCTAAGTCTACGTGATAACCTGACCGTGTGTTTTCATCTCGAGTCACTCCCGACTCCTGTCACTCAACTCTAAGTCTATGTGATAACTTGACCGTGGGTTTTCATCTCGGGCAACATAACTCTTCGGCCTACACTGCGAGCCTCTACATTCACGTAAATTTTGATATCTCAACTGCCCTTGGTATGACCCACACAGAAATTTCGGATATCTCCACGGGTCTCTTACACCCACACAGAAATTTTGAATAGCTCCACGGGTCTCTTACACCCACATTGAAATTTGGGATAGCTCCTCAGGTCTCTTACACCCACACAGAAATTTCGGATAACCCACAGGTCTCTTACACCCACTCAGAATTTGGGATACCTCCCCGAGTCTCTTACACTCACACGTAAATTCGGGATACCTCCCGGCCCTTACTCCACACAGAAATTGGATCTCCGGGTCTCTTACACCCACACAAAACTATGATATCGCTGGTCTCCTTCACCCTAACTCCAGGCTTCTCACCTTAGGGGATTAACGGCCCCCTTCTTGCTTTGCCCAACACACTTTAATTACTCTTCATTTCCTGATTCGAACTATGAGTCTTCATTGGATGTAGTCCCAAAGATAAACCCAGCCCACACTCACCAAGAGTGGTGAATGACCATACCATGCACCAACACCCGACTCAACGTGATGTTACAGTGCACATGAACGCAATGATGCCATACTGTGACACCCCAATCCCGGGGGTCCACCATGAGTAGAATCTTGGAGATCTCTAACTCACAATCCCGACCTATCCGGTCAACTCTCACCCTACACCCTAAGGAAGAACATTCATATATGGCTTCTCTAAAGGCCTTAACCTTTAAGCCCAAATCCATCACACAAGATACAACCATGAATGAATATGGTGCATCCAATTTAAACGCTACTCTAGTCAACAAGTGCAAGAGTAGAAACGTACTTACATATCCTACGCTTCCTCAGACAAGCCAAATTAGAGTACCATGAGAGGAGACTCCTCTGCCTCCTTGGACAATCCGCCTCATATGCCCAAACCTGCTGATTAAATAACATATCAGTCTCGGCCTTTGGCCCGACTAGAAGTCCCGGCCCGTGAGTCCTCGCACTAATTCTCTACCCACACTCGACCCGCCCAATCAGGCGCTGGCTAAAAGCCAGATAAAGACCCCAACTGAAACTCCGGTTCTGACATACTGGGGTGTGGAGGAATGAACTGTATCCTCTCCCGTTTCTACAACTGGGACTGCATCAGTCCCCAAACCCTGGATCCCCGTCTCTGGGGGCAACTCTGGCTCACATGCCCAGCCGCTTGGTAAGTAACATATCATCTCGCCCCGTCGACCAGATGCCCAATCCTAGCCCCGGGTCCCGAACTCGTATGAAGGGGGGTAGTCTCCGCCCTTCCCTTACTAGAAGAGGCTGATCCTCCCTCTTGCTACCAACACCCGCATCCCGAGTGCTCCAAGCATCCTCGATCTCTCTCTCTATAGTCAGGGTTGTCCCAACCATGGAGTCCATATCCTGTAGGCGAAGTCCTACAATCCTGGCCCAAATGGACAACTTCAGCCTATTCTCAAATCTTCTAACCTTGGCCATGTCCGTGGCCACGTAATCATCAGCAAATCGGGCTAGCTCAGTGAACCTAGCCACATAATCCATCACATTCATCGTCCCCTGCTTCAACTCTAAGAACTCCTGAGCCTTCGCATGTTTCGCAGTATCTGGAAAATACTTACCCATGAAAAGATCATGGAACTATGTCCAAGTCATTGCCTCTAGGTCTCTAGAGGTCTTTGCCCATTTCCACCATACTTGGGCCTTACCCTCTAACTGGAACGCAACTAGTCTAATCTCGCCCGTGTCGAGGCAATCTCCACAACCCCAACACCTTTCTCACTCCATACATGAACCAATGGCCTGCCACCACGGATCTCCTCCCCATGAACGCTTCTGAGGATGATGCGCCTAACTCGAGGTTACTCGACCTCCCCCGACTATCCGCTACACCACCGTTTCTATAGCAAATAATATGTCACCCCATGCTGGTAAAGGCTTGGCCGATCAAAAGTCAGTCGGGTCAAATGCCTAAGAGGCTCGACTAGTACCTCTCGTGGACGCCCCACGTCCTCGCTCTACTAGCCATCAGGTCTGCCACGCTTCAATGGCAAGTTAATTTAAATGCATTATCTCTAAGGCATAAACACAGCCCCGAGACACTATTCCTGCACAGAAAATATTTCATATGCTAGGTCCCTGCATTTATATGCAATGTGAGACAATTTATTCTATGTATCAAATCATATTTAACATAAAAAATTTTACTTTTAAAATTTTCATTTTTTTTTAAATTTTAACTCATTTTATTTGATTTGATTTGATTTTACTTATTTTTCAGCCTTTTCTTTTGAAAATTTTCAGGGTGAACAAAGGTCCAAACAAGACTTTAAACAAAGATCGGGAACCAAAAACAAGCATGCAGCACACACAAAGCCTCGTACCAAGGCGCACAAGCCTCCTCACCCCAAGTCTGGCCGCACAAGTGGGCTACAAGTGTCTTGGCGCCCCCAAGCAGTCAGTGGTCGTGGCCTGACCCCGCCAGATCGCAGCCTCAAGGCAGGTAGTCGTGCTCGCAGCCTCGTCAGCCGTGTCGCGGGGCCTTATGCCGACGCTGGTGCAACGGCCGTGTCACACACAAATGCCCAAAGCAGCCTAATCCTTCACCACCACCCCTCCTCGTCAAGATACAAACGCTGTATCGCGGACACCACCCCACCTGCCAAAGCCCTTTCACGTCACATTACAATTTTTGTATCGCGACCAATCCCCACCGCTTCAGCCTCGGGGCCGTCACACGATACGCTTGGTGTGGCCAGGACCCAATGCCTCAGCCTGGGTTAAATTCTCCCGTCACGACACTTAACCCAGATCGCGTGACCTTCACTCACTAGCCTAGCTGCCCAGGTTGCAATACAATTTTAGCCCACTGCACACCCTATGCTGCAATACACCTGAACCCTAGCAACTTAGTGTTGCAATACAATTCCCTAGCCATCAAGCGCCCAATCACAATACAATGGTTGGCCAGACACACTCATAACTGTGCCCAACAAATTCTTCCAGCCCCACCACATGTCACGATACAATAGCCGCATTAGGATACACCAAGCAAGAGTCTACCCAATTTTCTACATCATTTTTTTTTTCATTACTTTCCAACTACTGGAAAATAACCACAATACATATACCTATTTTATTTTTTTCTCTTTTCTGCTACTGGAACACCAAAAAAAATACTTATCCAATTTTTTTCCCTATTCTCCAAGACTAATAAATTTATAAAAATTATTTTATTCACTTTTCTTCGCTTTACACACCTGTAAAGCTCCAAAATTTTCCACACTATGTGCTAAATTACTAAGCACACAAACAACACAACACATACAACATGATCACAAATAAAACACATGCGTTGTTCTAGTTTTGTCCCCAGGCCTTCCTAGGTAATCACATACCTAACTCTACATCGAGCCACACCAAGTGGTGATGTTCTTACACGACTATGGCCTAAAACCCAAGCCCTCAAGCCCTAGGTATTCATATACCTAAGCCTGACACTGCCGTGACGCCTAAAACCCGGGTCCGTTGACAACCCACAACCGCTAGAATACTCGTGAACGTCGCAACCCACACTCCATTCACAAAAATCGGCGTAGTCTCCTTTGTATTGTGGAGCTCTACCTACTCGTACATAACCTGTCCCAAGCAATATCATAAGACATATATATGAGTAAAAACAGCCAATTGGGCCCATACAACAATACTCATCAATATACACTAACTATATACCATAGTTTCAAGAGTTAATAATTTACTCTTATACAACATATATTAAAAGTTTAAAACATTCTAATACATGTATCCAACTAAAAACACCAGCCACAACCCTAGCTTCTTCAAAATTCCGCCTAGATGAGCCGTCTCTCATACACTCCCTGTACTGAAATAATATATTCCCTCGACAGGGTGAGCTAATGCCCAGTAGTGGAATCACCCTAATTGGGTTACTCCCTACCTAAGTGCATATGCAATGATCCTATGTAAATACACATTCAAGCAAATTCGTGATCCTACTTGAATGTCTAAATGCCCGTTCCCATGTCTCGAGTCCTCACCGACTCCCTCACACTTGCCTAAGCCATGTATGAGAAAACATCGTTTCAAAAACAAAACTTGTTGTTTTTGAAAATACACTACCGGAAAGTGTCAAGAAAATAGTGGACTCACCCTCCGAGGCGAATGTGCTGGTGCCCAAACAATACATGGGCCTCCGACGGTAATTATAAGACCATCCCCAACACCATTCTAATGGAAAATCATCTTGTGAAATTCCGCAACCATATTCGCTTTCCTTCAATTTTTTCATGTCATGCACACACACCTAATTTCTAGGTTACCCGGTGCATATGAAATGCATTATGCCATTTCAACACAAATTATACAACACATGCTAATATATAAAACATGATATACACTAACATGAATAATCCACACAAACATGTTATGCAAATTCACAATCCATTACACCAAGAATTAACTCACATGGGTTAATTAACAAACACGAAAGCAAATTCAATTTGAATTACTCAACCAAACACATTTTCACAAAATATTTTATGTTACTATTCACGCGAATGGAAACCCTGCTATTGTTCACGCCCAATCTTCCAACATCGCCCACATCAGAACCCGTAATTCATAGCCATTTCCGGCCTTATACACACCACAATACAATTTATAGCAATAAATTATACCACATGAACAACCTAAACAGTCCGCGGGACAGTCACGACAAATTCAAATGGTTTCTAAACTTCCACACCTCGGTTCCAAGATTTGGGACTGATCAAACGGTCGTTCAAGGCCTCAAACCAACCGAATCATCCACAAAACACTTAAATAAAGTGTAACTTCAAGTAGGATAAAACCCCTACCTCACGGATTTTGTCGAAACTCCAAGAAACCGGTAATTTGCTGTGTTGCCTCACAGAGAATGACTTTCCTTCTTGTTCAAGAAACTGGCCGATCGGATTAGCTGTAAATCTGTAGAGAAGGGTACCTCTCTCTAAAATTCACCATTCTCAGCCACTCAGACGCCTGCTTTTTCCTTTGTTCTTTTTTTGGCTCAAAAATGAAGGAGACAATACTCTGCAAAATTTTGTCCTATTATCATTAAGAAATTCCAAAATGCCATCCATGTCCCCTTTGCTTGGATTTTGACACGTGGCACAATCTCGACCGTCCGTTTCTATCATCTCTCTACTCATGCAATATGTGTCACATGAGTACATGTTATAGGTGACTTTTATTACCTCACATTGTCGCTTACTCAAGACCCGATACTTGGTAGCTCTCGAAAACGTGCAAATTTACCTGTCCCCGAATTCGACTTTAAATTCGACGTGGTAGCTAGATTTCACAAGACGATTCCAACGGTGAAATCCATTTTGTCATCCGAGATCTAGAAAAATTTCGGGTTTTGACCGAAATTACGATTTTGCCATTTTTCTAGAAATTGGAATTTTCTCGGGTCTTACATAACAAATTAAAAAAGAACAAATCATTCATTCAAATATGGATTATAAGGGAAACATACCTTTAAATTCTTATAGCAAATGATATTTAGAACTTGTAGATAACAGACTTTTTTGATTCAGTGAACATAGTTGGAGAATGATGCAAGTCGCTATGAAGATGATTGACGATTGAAAGAATGTTTGTTAGATGTGGTGAGAATGAGTACCGAATTTCTTAAAACTCAGTGTTGTCGCTGGTAAGACTTTTTTCTTCTTTTTTTTTTTTTTTATTTATTTATTTTCATTTTATTTAACAAACAACTAATATGTATCCACTACGTCCATTTGTTAGCATAATGCTGCATATGAGCGCATTTCATGCAATTGATGAATGCATCGCTTATATATACTTTGTGATGCCCCAAACTGGGTGTCCGCTGACCACCACAACTCCGCTGGAAACATCGTGAATGTCGGTGACCCGACATTTCATTTAAAATCGGCGTAGCCCCTTGTACGGGGAGCTCTACCCAAATACAAAACTTGTCCCAAATAGTTCAATATGACATATCCATGAGTAAAACGGCCACTTGGGCCCATAAACCAATACTCATCCAAATAAATCCCAACTATATACAATAGTTTCAAGAGGTAGTAAAATTATTCTTATACACATATATCAAACTTAGAGAGTTCTAATACATGTGTACATAACAAAACCAAAGCCACAACCTGGTGAATATGTTGGACAACCTCCCGAAATAGTCATAGTCCTCATCCGAGTTTGATCTCATTGACCGTCCCAACCCCATTCTCCGAAATTCATCCCCACAATTTTAAAAACGCTGCTTTTCTTTCAATTTTTTCATGTAATGCACTCACCTAATTTCTAGGCTAAATTCTAGTGCATATGCAATATGCCATTTCAATACAATCTATATAAATATGCAAATATACCCATCATGCATATATTTACATAATTTACAATTACACCACATGTAATCCAACACATCAACTATCACTCCAAATTAGCTCACTTGAGCTTAAACACAATCTCATCTCCACGGTTTCTACACACAATTATATTTCATATAATTGAGCAAATCACAATTTCATCTCCAATGGTTTATACACAATTATATTCCATATACCTTCCGTGACATCATATTAATACAAGAAGTTCATGCATTAACCTATCACTCTACACAAATCAAGCTGGTCTTATTTCGAACACTCTAAGCACCCAACACATGGACGTTTTTTGGTCCATTCACACGCCAAACCCGGACTGCTTTTGCACCCCAAATAGAAGGTGGGTTGTCCACGGCCCACTTCCCTACATCGGTTCCTCTCGTGGAACCGACTCCATGACCATTCCCGGTAATCTCATACACACAAACACAATTTAATGCATATCATTTCATTAATAAGCAATTTCTCAACAAAGGACTAAACCGCCCAACCGAGCTCCACAATTCTCCTACCCACCTGTCCTATGTTTTGGGACCGATCAAACGGCCCCTCACGGCCTCAAACCAACTCAAGCATTTACAAAGTACTTAAATCAAGAATAAAACAAGTAGGATAAAACCCCTACCTCACGGAGTTTGTCGAAACTCCTCAAACCCAGCCCAATGCCAGATTCCTGATGCGCAGAGTACCTTCCTTCTTGCCCGAAGAATTTCACTGGCCTGGATCGCCCGACATTTTACAGAAGCCCTCCTCTCTCACTAGAAACTGAAAATCTACTACTGCCCGAACCCCTTCCAGCACACTGCTGTTTTGTGTTTCAAATTGGGGAATATGGTACTGTTCACGTTTTGTCCTATTCTCATTAAGAATTCAAAAAATGACATCTATGTCCCTGCTTTGATTTTATATTCAAGACTATCTCTACCGCCCATTTCCCATCATTTCATCATGCAACCCCATGCACATGAGTACATGTTATATGTGACTTTTTGTCACATCAACATCGTTTTCCCAAGACCCGACACCGGGATGCTCCTGAAACCCGCAAATTCGACCGGTTTCTAATCTCACTTAAATCTCGACGTGTTAGCTAGATTTTGCGAGATGATTCAAACGGTGAAATCCGTTTATCATCCGAGATCTAGAGAATAAATTTCAGATTTTTGATCGAAATTACGTATTTTATTATTCTTTCCAAATTGGAAAATTTCTCAGGTCTTACAATTTTAAAGTTCAAAATATCATAAAAGTAAAGAATTAAAACTAGAATTTACAAATTATTAAAGTAAAAATTGAAATTTCATAAAGTTTTGAAATTTTAATAATTATAAATTAAAAAAAATAGCATTTCTTTTCTTTTAAAATTACACTAAAAATAAGATTCACTTATAACTTTAATCTAGTAATTGGAAAATTTATAAACTAAAAATATTAAAATTACTAATTATATTTCATAAATTAAAATTTAAAACAAAAATAAATTAATGTAAGGAAGTAAAATAATAAATTAAATATTTTTAAAATCTATAAAATATAAAATTCTTAACAAATTATTAATTACAATATTTATTATCTTATGATGTACTTATTATTTTATTGACACATTAAATGTAATAATTATATGTTAATATAACATAATATTATTAATTAAGATGTAATTTAATACTTTACATTAATTTTTAAATTTTATTTTTTATAAACTTAATTAATATTTGAAATATAGATTCAATATTTAATAAAAAAAAATTAAGCAATAAAAATAAATAGCTATGGAAATTACAACTTTTGTGCATAACTTATAATTTTATTATCCAAATAATTTTAAAAAATATATACCATTAGTTGGAGATAATATATAGATAGATTACAGAGATATATATATATATATATATATATGAGATATATATATATATATATATATATATATATATATTAATTACAAAAGTATTAGTTATAATATTTAATATTTTATGATATAATTTATTATTTTTCTCTTAACAACTAATAATTATAGAAGATCAATGATTAATAATTAAACTGAACAAGTATATGTTAAAATTTAAAAAAAAATGAATTAAGAAGTAATTAAACATTGTACACTACTTAATTCTGAGGTTTTACTAATTTACAAAATCAATTAATATTTGAAATATAGATGCAATATTTGTCAAAAAAAAAGTTGGATATGATAGTTGCTACTTTTGTGGTATAACTTATAATTTGTTTTAGATAGTTAAATATTTGTTATAATCTAAAATTAAATAATCAGTTATTTCGTAAAATATATATAGAATATAAATATTTTAGTTACAATATTTATTAGTTTATGTTATAATTTGTTATTTTGTTCTTAACAACTAAAATATTACTCAATAATTAATATATATATATATATATATATATATATTATAATATAATATAATATAATATAGTCAGTTAGTTACATCTAAAATAGTAGTTAGTTATTTTATGTGATATAATTTATTATTATTTTCTAATAACTAGTCATTTTTAGAAGGTCAATGATTAATAATTAAATAGAACAAGTATGTGTTATAAAAAATAATAAATTATTAATTAAGATGCAATAAATACTTTAAACTAATTTGTTAGTTTTAATTTATAAAATTAAATAATATTTTAAATATAGATGTCATTTTTATTAAAAAAAGTTATCCAATCAAGAATAAATAGCTACTACTTTTGTGGAATAACTTATCATTTTTTATTATCCAAACACTTTTCAAAATTATATATATATATATATATATATATATATATATATAGTTAGAGAGAGCAGTATATATATATATATATATATATATATATATATATATATATATATATATATATAAATATAATTAAAGATAAATTGTATATTTATCAGCAGAAAAATCTATCCAAATATTTAAAAAAATCCTAAAATGAAATAGATAATTACAAAAATGATTACTTTATGGAATAAGTTATAACTTTTTTATCTTTAATAACTAAATGCTTAAAAAATGTATTATAATACAAAGATAATAATTCTTATTGAAAATTATTAAAATAAAAATTGTTATTTTGTTAATCAATGATGGATATTTTACACTATTAAAAATTTTACGTAAAACAAAATAATAATTAAAAATCAGTCCAAATTTTGAAATTGAAAATTTTTAAATAAAAATTTAAAACATAAATGAAATATGTATTCAAAAGTCTCTTCATAAACAAAAAGAACTCTTTCAACAATAGTATAATTATAAACAAAACATTTTGAAATTATTTAAGCTTATAATTATTTTTAAAAAGAAATTAATTGATTAATAATTAAAGATAATGAATATTATTAAAAATTATAATTTCTTAAAGTAAGAAATTTAAAATTTAAAAAATTTATTAAGAAATATATCAAGTTTTAAAAAAATCTAAATGAATCGATAGCTATAATAGTTATTACTTTGTTAAAAATGTTTATTATTTTTTGACATAGTTGTGATTTTAATTATTTTCTATAAGCAAAACACTTTAAAGAAATTAATTAACAATACAAGATATTAAATGCACAATTTGATACTTTATGTACAAATCTTATAATTAAACATTGAAAATTTAAAGTAAGATTAAATATAAATTAAATATTTATTAAAAATTCATCCAAGTAATTTCAAAAATACTAAAGAGCAAATAGTTATAAGAATCTACTACATTTGTGGTGATAACTTATAATTTTATGTTCTTTCTCACAATGAAATATTTTAAAAAGATAATTATTATTAATGAAAGATAATAAATAAAAAAAAATTATTATTTGAAACATAATCTTTTGTTTGTCAAGATGTACCATGATACTTTACACAAAAAATTGTCATGTACATAATATATTATTAATATAATATGTTTTTTTAACTTGTAAAATAGTATTATTGGAGTTAAACATACTGTACAATATATTAGATGATATAATTTTAACTTAGGTCCATATATTCAAGTGAATAATAAAAGATATCTTTTATATACAAGTTGTATTTGATATGTAAAAATTAAAATTTCCTATTGGATTAAATTTGGTAATCAAATATCAATACAAATTTACTTTAACTTGCAATCATATATTAAGAGTAAGCTTTATACATAAAAGTATTATTCAAAATTTTATCCAAATAAACAGAGGATATTATTTATTTCACAAATCTTATCATGAATAATTATTTAAAAATTCATTTAATATTTTAAAACATACATTCAAGATTTATACTAAATAGCTGCATACTATCATATAAATTTGTTATGATAAATATCATAATATAATTTTACTTAGGGGAGGACAAAGTATGATTTTGAATGAGAAATTAAATTAGACTTGCTGTTGAATATTCATAACTAACTAAATTCAATCTCGCATATGACTTCATAGATAACTTTTATCTAATATAATAAAAATAATTTAGTATTACTTATCTTTGGACAATAACCATATTCTATTTTTTATTATATATTGTTTTTTTTACATCATATTATAAAAAATAATTATTGAAAATAACCATCTTTTTATTAGTCATAAGAAAGATATTATTACAAATTCAACATTCTCATTTTTACATAAATATATCTTGTAGTCTTCAATTTTATACCGCTTAATTATTTCTATTATCAACTAAATAAAATATTAATATATATATATATATAGGAGGAGAGAGTAGGATGTAGAGAGTCTAAAGCTATAGAGAGAGAGAGAGTCTAAGCCGTATATTATATTATTTTATAGTAATAAATAATTTTCTATTATTATTTAGCTAATATTAAAATTAATTATATTATCTAATGACAACAATTTTCATTTTGGAAGGTTATATTTATTATCAAAATCAATTTGTAAGTAAATATACATAAAATATATAACTTTTAGTAAGGAAATTATTTTCTGCTACTAAAATTATATTTAGTCACAAATATTTTCATAAGCGAATATATGTTTTTTTGTCACAAAAGTGTTTGTGGGAGAAAAAAGCGCCAAAGCTTTCCTACCATGTCTTTTAGTGATGAAATTTTCAAGTTTTCTAAAAATTAATATTAGTGATAAAAGTTAAAATTTCATCGATAAAAGCTACTTTTAGAGATGAAATTACAATTCATCCCTAAACTTTCGTCCACGATAACATGTTTTCTTATAGTAAATGTAGAGGAAAGAGAAAGGGGTTGGGTGTGTTGAGGTGGGGAGCAGGCAGTTTTGGAATTTTGAAGTTTTATGTCTTTTTTTGTTAATTTTAAATGTTGTAACGAGTTTTAGACCTTATTTAGATGATTTTGGGAGCCTTTGTTAAATAAGATAATCCACGTTATATATATATATATATATATCCATTATCAGGGATGTATACACATGAATCCAGGTTAGTGAACCCATTATCGTTTGCGTATTATTAGCCTGCTAAGCAGTCTTCTTTCCCTACAACAAGAAAAGCAAATAAATTAATGATTATAATTCAAGACTTGTACCACAAGACAATGCATTGAGGGACAAATTCTGTTCTCTTTTTCTTTCAAATCCTGCCTACAGGCCTTTAGGGTCATCTAAGACAATGAAATGATTATGTCTATGGGACAGATCATAGCATCAGCACGCTTGTCCTTACATTTTGATTATATTAATCGGTAACAAATAAAGGAAAGAAAAAACAGATCAACTTCTAAAATCTTGCTCACAGCAACATTCCAATTTAATGCAATCTGGTCTTTGTTTCATATATTAATTAATTCCTTCAAAAGTGGGGAGGTAAGAAACTAGTGTGGTGGATTGGCTGATTTACATATCGAAATGACACTTTGTCCCTTTCTCTCTCTTCTCTATTTCTGGGAGTCTGGAAACATGGTTACAGAAACTTTATCAATCTCCCACAGGAAAATAGGGTCTTCTTCTCCTTAATAATAAGTCATGATCAATATCCATTTCCCTTTCGGCTACCACTAGTCTATGCATCAAACAACTCCCACGGGTCTGGTACAACCCATTTCCACTGTCAAATTCCCAATTCAACCCTACTTTTACTTTGAAACTTACAAACCCCCCCCTAAGTCAGTCCCTAGAGTGCATATTCAATAGTTGAAAAGCCTAGAGAAACCAAGGTTTAGTGGGTAATGAGATGTGGACTGACATTCATTCAACCCAACATCATAAATTCAACCGTTGACACAAATACTTTGATGCTCCATATGCTTTCATGAAAGTAAACCACAACCTTTTTCTCTTCATAGGCCCAATATGTAGTAGAGGAGCGTTACTGGTAAGTGACACTAAGCATACCAAATATGACCTGCAGTAGGAGGAGAAAAAGGGTTCAATGAAAAGACTTAGACAGCAATGAATCAATGTCAGAACAGGTCAATGATCATTAAGAAGTCTACTTTTTCTCAAACACCCGTGGATGCGAAAAAAAAATTAAAAAAAAAGTGGAAAATATGTAAATAAAGACAAAATTTACAAAGAATAAGAAATGTAATTGTTTATAATAATTCAAAGAAAAATAATTGGTCTTCATGTGAAAGTTCAATCTTAATTTCAACCATAGATCATCTTAATAATACAGAGAGTACATTTAATTAAAAGTAATAGATTTATGACATTTTATGAATCATATAATTTCCTCTATTTTCATATTTTATTTGTCTTATTTCTAAATTCAATGGATAAGGATACATACTTTTCAAAAAAAAAAAACCCAAACCCCTTTAATTTCTTAATTTTTGAGACTTACCTGGTACTCAGGTCATCAGGATGCAACCCGCATTCCCTAGCGAAGACAAATGGCACAATCTTGAGGAAGCAGCCGCCTGCACATAGTTTCAAGAATGTTACCTGGAATTCCACACGCAAAACAACATCTCTATGCATACTCTATGAACACATGCAACATGCCCGTACTATGGTCAAAGTGGAAGTCGAAATCCCTTAGTCCAAACAGCCATGGGATGCAGCTGACATTAAAACAGGCCCATTGTGGGAAGTGGATTCATTCCCATGGTCGTCCTTTATTCCACAGGGTACTATCTGGGCTGAAGAGCCATGGAACAGCCCTGGTATGTGATTCAGCAGGCTGGTGGCTGGTGAGCATATATTATGTGTATACACAGAGGGCATTAAAAGACTGAAAATATATATACCTAACTGGAACATGGCTCATCCCTAGACCAGCATCTGAAATTATTTTATTGAATACTTCACCAAACTAGCATTCCCACATTCCACCCGGGCAAAGCCATCGCCATATATATCGCAATGTTCATGGAATTTCCGCGGATTAACGGTTATAAACGAACCACTGAAGGGAGATAAGAGACCAGAAGGCCATGCGCTTGAATAGGTGTTGGGATTACGTGAGAGCTTCCTAGCCGACCATGATCAGTATGTGAGCCCAGATTACATACGTGGCATTTCTGGTCTGTCGTCGTCGCTGGGTCTCTTCCTCCCCTCAGCCACTGGAAATTTCGGGAAATATTGTCCCTGAAACCCCCTCTTCTGGGAGATTAGAGAAGAAATATTTAGTTACATTACAAAATAACCTTAAATTCTATGGTGATTATTTCAAAAAGAGAATATATTTGTAAAAAAATACATAAATTCCATTCCTCTCTTTTATCAAACCCAAAAATTGAAGAAGGGTCAAATTCTCCAGAATTAGGTTTTGAAAAGGCATTTTTCTAATTTCGAATCACCCACTAGAGAATATTAATCCAGACCCATTTATGTTTCTAATTCAGAAAATGGCAAATAAAGTGAAGATAAATGAGATATGGTCAAAGTGAATTGAGAGGTGGTGTGTCAGGGAAGCTCCAAAATTTGTAGGTTTATTGAAACAAAGGTCCAATATGCAAACCCGAAAGCCTGGTGTCTCTCTCTTTCTATGCTTAGGGTCCGACAAATTATTCAGTGTTTCTTGTTTTCTCACTAGCAACGCTACAACCCTTCAACCGCTAAACGACACAATTTTTATCAATTTTTTTCATCTAAACGACGAAGTTTTGTGTCTATTTTTGGAAAAAAGGGTTTTGTATAAAAAGAGACAAGACACCGTCTACGTACCTCCCAACGACATCTTTGCACCCTGGTCTCTCTCTCCCCACTCACCGTTGCACTTTCCCCATGACTCTACACCATCTTTACCCCAGGAAACGCCGGTGAATGTTGCCGGTAAACCTTCCCGGCCACCGAAGTGACCTCACCCAGAATGGCGTGGCCGATGTTGTTACAGTGGTGGTGTCCAGTTCATTGTGTTGAGGCGCGTGGCGTCGGCTGGAAGCGGGAGCAGCGTCCGACGAAGCGTAACCGACAGCCGAGGACTTGCCGACCGATACCCGAAACGCCAAGTCCCGCTCGAACGCGATGTCGACGTTTCGCCAGGAAAATCTGGCAGCGGCGGAGTGTTGACGAGAAAACAAGGCCGGAGAGATTAAAGCTTTGGGGAGTGATGTCTATGGATGATGACAAGGCCGAGTCAGGAGCGGACGAAGTGGACTGTCTGATACGCACCGCGGATACGCCCATTGCCGTCCATTTTGGGGATTCGGTGCGTGGTGGGTCATGGCTGTTCAGCGATATGACGTCGCTGTCTATCTCAAATTTCGTAATGGAAGCGGCAGTAGATCCTGGGAACTGGTTCTGGACCAGTATGAGTGGCAGCTCTGTATTCAAACAGAAAGAGTAGAAGAGTGTACCTACAACAACGACGCCGATTACAATAATAATCTGTATGATAAACAACTCCACTTTGTTTCCTAATTTTCCTTTCATAACAAACTTTTCAGCTTAAATTGTGAGGGGTTTTTTTTAAAAAAATAAAGAATTCTACTTCATATGCTACAAGGCATTCATCTAAATATCCATGCTTTAGCCAAATAAGAATCTAACTTTTGTTAGAAAAAGTTTGATGCTCTTTGTCTCCTTGTTCTATCACTTTACAGCATCCCCTTTCTTCAAAAGCAAATGACATTTAGTGCCCAAGGCTTTAAAATTGTTTTATGAAAAACAAGACAAAACACAAAAACACTAAAAATTGTAATAACATCAAGAATACTTTTTCAAAGAATATCAAAATTATGTCCTCAATAACGTTTCTTAAAACAGAAACTAAATAGCCTTAGCTTTCTCAAATACAGAAAGATAGTAAAAAAAAAGCATACCTGTATAATGCACTGAAGAACAAGTCAAACTATATATTCTGAGTGAAGTCCCATACATGTATTTGAAGTAAAGGGAATGCCCATGACAAGAGTGTTAGGCAAAGTGGCGAGGGAGAAGAGAGTGATGAGCCAATCCAACCCTTCCTAAACAAGATAGCGCCCACACCGACAGCAACACAAGAACCAAAGCACCTTAGAAAGAGTGGTCAGCCAATATGGAACTTGGCAGGGTCCATCCTATAAAGGGCTGTTTTGAGGATATGAAGTGTAGCTGAAAGAACCGAAACGGCGAACACCGCGACGAACTGCTAATGCTGAGCACCGCTCCGGCGAGAATATTTCTGCACCATTTGGACATGACCCATATGCAACCAGCATTGCAAAATACAGTGGAACCATTATAATACATAACCTAGAAACTCATCGGCACTTATCATCTTCTCTCTTAGAAACTCTGACTGTGTATGACATGAACAATGAGCTTTATATAGTTATTTCAGACAAGAATGTCTTTCAAAAAGTTTTTGATTCCCCCACATATGTACAGTAATTTATGGGATTACGGTGTGTCAAATCTCTAATGATTTAACTTTTTTCAATAATAATAAAATAATAATTTTTCCATCCAAGAATAGCTCCATGAAATCCAATGTGTAAATGATAAAAGACACACTTGGAAAATGTATTACATTTTCCTTGGGACTTTGTTCCTTGCAGTAAAGTTGATTATAATTGGAATTGATGATTATGTTTTATTATAATTTTGGGCCCCTGAAATCACCCGAGAAATTTTCTAAAGGTAATACTGCTATTATTATTGCAGTGGTGACTATTATTACATTTACATTATTTTTTTAGAGGAAAAATAATATTTGGATTCAAACTTAACAACCCATAGACTAAGATAAAAATAACTAAAAATCATATTCGATCAAAATGTACTAGGTTAATAGTATAATAACTCGATATAAAGCCTATAAATTTGATAAAATAGTGAGAGAATATCTGTAACTCCTAATTTGATATCTTCAACTGATAAAATTTGTTTTATCTGTCTGAATTGTCCCCACATAGATAAAACGTTGTAACAAAATAATAAACAACACCTCGTTGATAAAACGACAATAAACCAAATATCGATAAAACGATGACAACATAAAAAATAAAATAAAACCTAAATCTTAATGAAAGAACCATTTTATTAAACAAGAAAAATGTACAGAATATTCAAATAAGGGATTTCAACCCAAGAATGATAAAAATCACTCATCCTTATTTGAGAAAATAGGCTACGTTACATTTATTACTTATTAGAATGGTGAGATTATAAATTAGAGATGAAACAATTTGACAATGAAGGCAACACATTGTAGGTGGAAACCGAGCTAGCTTTTGTCTATCAGTAAATTAGAGTTTTTGGCAGGAGTCAAAAATGGATTCACTGATATTGTGTGATGGCAGAGGGCTGGCTTATGATGATGATGATGAGGAGGTGCTCCATGATCAATGGGGCTTTATTGTACGAATATCTGATCACTTTCATTATTTTTAAATAGTTATTTGATGCATTTATTTGGACCACAATGATTATTGCCATTGCTGATTCATCATCCTCCATCACGATGGAAAAGTCAGACAATTCCCTCCACACCCCATCATTTGTGCTGGTTCTTCTTAGGGACAAAATCTCCCTCTCACCTGAGTGACATTCCAGCAAGAGTCAATAACATTATGCTTTTAAATAGGTCTATCTTTAAAAAATTAAAATTAAAATAATAGCATTTCATGTTTGAGGCATAAGTAATTAAAATTCTCCTTTGGTGCAAGAACCCCTTTTCTAAACAATATTTAAGTGGACTAGTGTTTGACTTTGAGCTTTTAACTATATATAAAATGCCACAGCTATAACTTATTATTTAAGGCATTATGTTCAAGTAGGGAGGGGAAGGTGTTGGATGTTTGGGGTGTTATGATATCATTACAAATTAATGAATGACATTTATTTGTAACGGTTGTTATTTGACCTAGGGAAGTCAGTATTTGACTGGTTTTGAGCCAAGGTCCTTCTAGCATACATAAATGTTGCCTTCTTTGGCCTAAGAGTCTTAGCTCATCAATAGGGCTTTAGTTTGATATTGTCCTAGCACATGCATGGTGATAGAGTTAGACATAGCTCTTAGTCTGGTCTGAATGGTTGGGTAATAGTACTTTTTGTTGACTATTCACAAACTATCTTTATCCTCAGAAGACATACGCTTGCTAGAATCTCAAGATCAATTCGTAAGACCGAATTTGTCTTAAGGAAATTAGAAATCTATAAGACTGTTGTTCTCATTTTGGTTTTATTTCTCCTTCATTCTATGTTACTTACTTCTAGTTGGTATTGTTCTAATTAATCATCTTACGTTAGGTGCAAAATTTTTCTAATGTATGGGACATAAGGGAGGGAAGGGACTAGGGTTCGAAATTCCTTTAAGAGCAGCATTACCACCCTAAATGAGTAGTTTGTAAAAAACTATATGAGCAGAATAAATTTATTAAACTTTTAATATTAAATATATCTTTTCAATTTATTCTCTCTAAAAAACATTTTTATATTTTCAATCTAGATTGTTTTATTATTCACTTTCTTAGAGTTTCACTTAGGGTTCATTTGATTATTCTCATTAACTTAAAATTTTCATCAAATATATGCTTTCTTGCTTTGGCTTTCTCCACATTTGATTAAATCTCAAACTTTTTGTTAAGAAAACAAGCATATGTAAAAGAAAAACAAAACAAGAAACAAGGGGAAAATTAACTAATACAGCTTATGGTAAGACGAAACATTATAATATTAGAAAAATTCAAACTCGGATAAACCCTAAAATATATCATATTTATCTCAATTCCAAAGCAACTAATTTTATCAATTTCCTTTAGTACTACAAAGAATAGATGGCAAAACTCTAAATTTGATTTATTAACTAAATAATAATATTAGTTCTTTCACCTCATTAAACGTTATTTGCTAATTTCATTATTTTATATGATATGATGTCATTGATGTTATTTTTTCTTAAATTCAAATATCGTAATGTTTTGATTGATTATAGCATTATTGGAACATAAATTAAAAGTTCAAATACTTTGATTGAGTTAAAAATAAAGTTAAGACATTAAAATAGAAAAAAAAAAGTTTAGACATTTGATTGAAAAAAAATAAAGTTGAGACATTAAAATAGAAAAATTAAAGAGTTTAAGCACCCTAAACTGAATAAAACAAAGCTGAGACACCAAAACAGAAAAATAAAAAGTTTAGATACTTGATTGAAAAGTTGAAACACCACTAGAAAAACAAAAAATTGAGAATCTATGTAATTAACCCTAAAAACATAGGTATTATTTATGTTTATTTTTAAAAATATATTTTTATTATTTAGAATAAAAATATATAACTGATAATAAAGAATAGAAAACATTTACATGAAGGTACAGTACCTATATATATATATATATACACAACATATAGTTAGTTGACTTAAAAATACTACTTAAAAAAATTGTTTTAGACATTTAAAATTTAAAACGTTTCTAATGATATCAATAAACTTTTATTATATCAAATATTAAAAATTATTCAAACTGTTTTGGAAAACATTTCAAAGAAGTATAAAGTGATGCAGAATCACTTTGGAACTCTCTAATTTTCATCATTGAAATTAAGGATAAAGTTTAGATGGTTGATTAGCAGCATAATAGAATCAATGTATACGAAGATGACTAGATAAATGAATAAAATCAAGAAGAGAGTTATTGATACAAAAATAATGAGAAAAGAAGTGATATCGTTTTCAACATAAAGTGAGACCAATGACATTTTGGCATGTAAATTCCTCTATCCTGTCATTTTCATGCCTTTTTTAAGATTCTAATGGGAAATGTGTTCTAACACCAAAAAAGAGAACCCAATCACCGATTGAATAAGATTTATATGAACATTTCACTTCATGTATCAAAAGAAGTTCTCATTACGCCTATGAAATGAATATGTACTTGTGACATGATACATTAAAAAAAAGAAAAAGAAAAGAAAAAAGGTCAGCTAGCTAGGTAGGGGGTCCCCATATTCACTAAAGAGTAAAGACATTAGGTGATCATTGAGAATCTAGAAAGAAATTTCAAAATCCAACCCTCATCATCCATCCATGGTCCAACCCTTCCTTTCATCAGTATTGAGAAAGGATGCCAAACTCCTCCAGGGTCTTCACTGTTTGTGGCTTGTATTTTATTGTGGGCAGTACTCCCTTCCAAGACCCAATACATAAAGGCTGTATAATTTGTGTGGGAAAGAAAAGGGGGGAAAAAAAGAGTTCAAATAATGGGTCATCTTCTCTTCAGTAATACTATGGGGAGGGAGCTGCAGAACAAATATTTCTTCCTTATTTATTTATTTTTATTTTCTTTGTGAAAAGAGTTTTTGAGTCACTGATGATGGTCAGCATACTGTGGTTCTGCAAAGGGTATGAATGCCAAAATTTATAAACAGACCATTAAATCTTGGCACCGAAGGTGGTGACTTGGTTACTGGAATTACAATGATGTTGGGATAGTGTTCACATTCACTGCTCCATCCATCATTTTATATCCTCCATATCTTATATATGACAAAATAGATGGCTATATTTTTTTTTTTTTATATTTATAAATAATTTAAAATAATCTAAAAATTATATAATAATAAAAACTCTTTTGATAAAAAAAAATAAATATCTCAATTGTAAAGTGACTTAGCTCATATTTGATAAGGTCGTCCATAGTTTTTTTTTTCACAACTCGTACATAGGTTGAATTTGACGTAATCATATATTTAAATTTAGTGTCTTCTCTTCAATCGGGATTAGAAAGAGCCTTTATTAGGAAAATTTGATATTCATAGAGCTCGTACTAAGTCCCACAAGCATTGACGGGACCGAGATAATCAAGTGAGGAATATAAATTTTCAAATGATACAATTCAAACATAGATTAGTTTTAAAATGAATATATTAGTATTTCAGTATAATAATGTCAGATGTTCATCTCCCAAATTAGAGGTCAGTTCGAATCTTATAGGCTTTTTTTTTTTTACCAAAACTCTACTTTAGTATTTACAATATAGACATTACATAGGTCCATTACTGTTTACAGTTTAGGCTTTAGAATAATTGATTATTTAATAGGGTAATGTTGCCTTGGGGTCTGCTAATTTCATTTATTTATTTGGAAAATCCTTAAAAACTGACTGTAAGAAGCAGAAATACATAAACTCCATTTTAGTTATACATACAGAATATTAAAACATATGCTCATACTTTTATTTATTTATTTTTATTCCCACCTATTTTCCCTTGTTGTAAGGTTTGAGGGCTGTTACGTTATCTGTAAGCCCACTGTAGTGGGGTCGTCACGACCATAACATTTGACTTGAGTCGGAAGAAGCTATGTGTACCTTGAATTGGTAAAAGTAAATTTGAGGAATGTCTGAGTCAAGAGACCAACAAATTAATAAATAAAATTTAATTGGTTTCTTGAAACAAAACCCAAAGTTTGGGGAGTTTAATTGGCTTGACCTCATTGCACAGCATGTGCCTATAGTGAGCAATAGCAATTTACAGATCCCTATGTGACAAAACCCCAGAAGAGGCGTGCTTCATAACTTGTACTAAATCACTTGACCCCTCCAACTTTAATATTTGACCTTTTTTTCAACCCTTAAAGAAATAAATAGGGATTTTTGATCACTATGGGATGAGAAAAATATAGGGTTTTATAATTCAAAGAAACTATGGTCGTCCTGTCCCCCGTCAGGGGTGTGGAAGTTACTGGTGAGATGGAGCAAGAGTGATGAAGGGAGAGGAATTTGTCAGTGGGTCACTGTCTTCATAGGCCTGTAAAGGGAGAGAGTGAAGGTCAGGAAAAAACCAGCATCTTAAAGCCCCATATGTCCAGGGGACAAAATTTTAAATTTCATGATTAATGTAAATTGCTCTTCCACTACCACGAAAAGAACTGAGCGAAAAATCGTCAGTAAACACGAATCCACGCTTAAAATCAACATCTTATGAAAAATCGATTTTTCAGGAAAAACTGAAAATCCAATTTTTTCTCCTAAAATCCGATTTTTCCACCAGTAGAATTATAAGAATACCAGATAGAATTAAAAACTAATAACCAAAAGTCATGTAATTAAAAACAGATTGGAAAATAATTCATGTTTGCGCATTAAAATAAATTATATTTTTCTCTACTTCTTCTTCTTGTCACATCTATCCTCTCTCCCTGGCTCTCTACCCCTTCCTTCTCAAAAAATACTTAAAAATATTATCTTTCCTAAATCCCTCGACTCAAAAAAAAATACGAAAAATTTATTTAAGGTTTCAAACCCATCCAGTACACCCTGCTCTGCACTCTAACTACTGCTTCACCGATCATGAATTTCTAGTTATACATGGTGCAAAACTTTTTTATATTATTATTATTTATTGCTCATAATCTTTATAATATTTTATTTTATTTTTATTTTTACATTATAACTTATATTTATAAATCAAATATTAATTTGAAAAGGAAAAAGAAATAAAATAATATCATTTAAAAATTTAAAATTATAATATATAATATTTGAATCTCCTCATTATCTACATAATATTTATAATAATAATAAAACAAATAAATAATATCTCTTTAACATAATAATATCTATATAATATAATATTAAATATAATATATTTAATTTAATAATTAGTAATCAATTTGATTTAATATACCTTAATTAAGATAATAATTATTTCCTCTATACTCTATATAATTAAAATATATAAAAAAATTAATAACCGATATTTTTGCTGTAAAAATATCCAATCGAGATTTTACCGACATTCTCGACATATTTCCAGAAATCCCAATTACCGATATATCCACATTTACCGATATTGATCCTCGTGATACGCCAGGTATCACCCACAAACCCAACACCCTTCGCTTTGGCGTGGCGAGACGAGATGTGAACAGAGCAAATACTATTGTAGATCTCTTGAACCTAAATCCCAAGAAATGACTGACTGCGCTGGAGATATTTACTACTTACTTATTATAGTAGCAAGTTTGAAGAAATTAAATAGAGGCAAATATGGATGAGATTAAGAATAGGTCCATATATTCGGGGTTTGATAATAAATGATAAACCGGTTCGAGGAGATTAAGAATTGATCTGATTTTTAGATTTATCCCCAGATCCCACACATGAATTAGGGCTAGGTAATGACGAATGAATGTTTTCTAAAAGAAATTGAGGAGTACCATCGTATTGCGTAGGTCATCGATGCGGGTCCGTCCTTTGGCTCATGGATCAATCCTGATCGCCATTAGACCCCAAGGCATCGGCTCTGAAAAGCTTAAAGCTCCGTCGGATGCAGAGTCTTGGGATCTCAATTTGAGTTTTGATCATATCGGTGCGAAGGGGATGGCCTACAAGTTATCTCCAAAGAAGTAAAGAAAAAACATCTAAGTTCATTTTCATTTCAAAACATTTCTCGGCATTTACCTAAGCTTTAAATAAAGATTCCAAGACAAGATCTAAGCTCCATCTATCCTAAACATATCTAATTCTTACCCTTTCTATTCCTTAATAATTACATCACGTAATCCTCATTACTTATATTTACCATATTAATTATAAATTCATTTAAAAAAGAGCAAATATTTAATTAAAATTTAAAAATAAATATAAAGATTCAATTAAATAAAATGTACTAAGTAAATATTTAATTAAATCAATAAAAATAAATATAAATATTTTGAATTACACTTTCAATAGGTCGGGAATTTTTTGGGTTACATGGTATTTAATTTAAATAGGGGTTACAACATACTTACCCAAATAGGGTGTATTGTACTAATATAAAGATATTTTTTGCCAATAACACACCGCACTGTGCAAGGGAACGCGCCCCAATCGGCGGTCAGCCGTTGAACGGTAAAGCTCACGTTATTTTAAACAGCCAGGCGGATGCTATGGATTTGGCGACAACGAGGGCGACGGCGACGGCGTATCGGCGATCGAGGGCGATGATAATGGCCAAGACGTCATGGACGGCGACTTGCCAGGCGTAGGGCGA
This sequence comes from Tetrastigma voinierianum, assembly GCA_016808115.1. Classification (NCBI taxonomy): domain Eukaryota; kingdom Viridiplantae; phylum Streptophyta; class Magnoliopsida; order Vitales; family Vitaceae; genus Tetrastigma; species Tetrastigma voinierianum. Next base: position 23,388 of record JAEQBH010008335.1, on the reverse strand, counting down.
TCGAGGTTGGCTTTCCTCCATTTCTTCCTTCCACGGTCGCTTCTTACTACTTCTAAATTAAATGGTTGTGGCGAAAATCGTTGCTTTAGTTTTTTTTTTATTATTATTAAATTTTATTTTAGTTGTTGGTTCACGGTGTGCATCGACATTTATAAATTATTCGCTTCATCAATGGGCGCACGATTTTGTTGCCTGAATCTGCTTTCTGGAGAATGCCACTTGGTTTTGTTGGTTTGGGTTTTTGTTCGGGCCGTTCACTAGCACATTTTTTATTCAACCATTATACTTTAAGTGTAGTGATCAAGTTAATTTTACCGGGATGAATGAATACCTATATTTGCCCAAATTTAGTCGATAATCTGCTCATCACCCAAATATAGCTCTGCATTGCTCCAACGTCAAGTTTTCGATTTTTTCCCTTCTCAAGATCTAAATATTTTTTGCCGGTGGTTTTGTATTCCACTGTGCTCCTTTTGGCCATGCATCCGTCAGAAGAGCGAGAGTAGAAGATGGTTATTGACCCTAGTAGGAAAAGCCTTGTGTTTATGTGAGACAGAAGACTGAAGTACTAGTGAAGGCCCTAAGAGCCTTCTATATATAGTTATAGTCTGCTGTTGTCATTTCCCACTTAAAGGGGATTAACATCTGAAACTTGTTTATAATATTCGTTCTATTGTTTGCGTGTTTTTCATCTCTTAGATAGTCATTCAGACTTTTTAGTTTTATAAATTATTTGGCCATTAACGTAGTAGAGAGCTTTTCTAGAATGTATCTCTCGTGACGCTACGAAAAGCTTGAAGTCTGACGGATGTGCAAACAGAGTCTTAGGGCTCTCGTTTAGGTTTCGATCCTCAAGAATCGGTGCGAGGGGGCGGGATCTTATATAGGCTCCTCTGACACACGTCATCCAGAAAAGCAAGAGTAGAAAGATTGTTAGTGACCCCAATACAACACTTGAGTGGGAGTAGGTTACAATAAAAGTTCCCATGTTGCACTGTAACTGCTACAACAAAGTTGGTTTCGATGGGGCATGACGTGATGGGATTGTGATAATTTGTTAACCGTTGGGTACCACGTTAGCTCCAAATTATCGACTTTAGGTTGCATTAACTCGATCCTCTAGGCTCTGTGTCGTTAGTCAGGACCCTCATTTCTTATAAACCACTAAACTCATTATGATGTCAAGGCTTACATAAGCCCACCATGAAATTGTTAAGGTTGGCCTGCAACCCAAACTTAGTGAGCTTAACCAACCTCTTCAAGAGATGAGAGTATCAACTCCTCTTCCCACCTTCAAATAGGGAGAAGACGACTTCTGGGTGCTGGGAGGCACAGGGCATGAGTAACGATATTAGGAAAAAGTCAAGAGCAAGAGACCTACCTAAGAATAAAGAGAATAATGGATAGGGTGAGATGGTTGCCCAAGTGCTATCCCCCAACTACTCCCTAGGGCATAAGAAAAAAAAGCACACTTGAGAGGAATTATTACCTATCGAATCACCCCATGAAAAATAACTTTGGCCTTTCACCGATCCTTTCACATTCTTTTCATTGTGAGGTGTTTCGAGATTTTATGATTTCTATTCACCTTATTTAGGTGCAATATACAGGCTCTACAGTGAAAGTGGGTAACTTATTTGTATTGGTTCCTTTATTAAGAAAGATTATAGGCAGGTTGCGTTACCCTTTATAGTTTTAGACGGTGACGTGATAATGTAATAGAAGAGCCTTTTGAGAATAAGAAGTTTTTGTCTATAATATTAAACAGAATTTTTTTGTACAATTTTGACTTATTACATGGTCCAGGGATCCCCCGACTTGACTGTCTTGGCCAATGGGGTGGAGGCTTTTGTTTTTTTCTTTGGCCTTTTTAATTACAATCTGCCCTTTATTAAAAAAATAAAAAGTCAGTAGTCTGATTCTCTTAGAATTGCTAAAAGAATTTACCTGAGATATCCATTTTTAGATTGATAAAGAATTTTACTTATCGTTAAGTTGGTTAAAGGCCCATGAAATTAATTGAGGTTAAGGAGGAAATGCTGATAATGATTAGACGAAGGTGAAATGGAAGGAAAGGGATGAAGAGATTATTAGTGTAGACAAGTAAGTGGGAAGAACCGGCAAATCTCGAGTGTAGAAGTGGAGTGTCGGGAAATGAGGAGCAGAAGTTGTCCGGTAGCGGTGAAAGCAAAGAACAGGTGTGGCGTGAGGGTGGGACCCAGAGATAGGCACGCCACGCGTGCTTCTGACTGGGTGCTGGGCCCATCAGCCAGCTCGCTCCACCCCCTTTTACTCATAGATCCATGCTCATATTCATCACATAACCCCATATTGCCGGGTCATCAACATACCTTCTTAGGGATCATGTTTCTTACCCTACCCACCTACCCACCTACCTTCCTCAGCTGGATCTTTTATCCAATCCATGCCACAACCCTACATTCTATTTTCCTTGTTTTTTTAGTTTCATTTATGTCAATATCAGCTGGAAGTACATTTGTCAATCATCATTATTGGCAGTTTAATAAAGTGGAAGATTATTCATACATCGTTGAGAAATTCATACTTTCCATAAAAATAACAACCTTTCTAACAGCAATAATACTATAATGACTAATGATAATCACAAATAATAATAAGTGGGGAATATCTTATATGAAATAGACGTATCATATAACATGGAAAAAAATTTTCAAAGGCAAAAGAAAGAAAAACTTTTCTTCATTATATAATAAATTATAATAAATATATCTATAATTTGACGTGAAAACTCATCATTGTAAATGAATAAACTTGTAACTTTATTCTTCCCAGAGTTTAGAGCAAATGAAAGAGTTTGTTTGTCATTTTAAAAAATTATTTTTTTATTTTAAAAATAAAAAGAACAAAAATATAGAAAACATATTTTATCTTTTTTTTATAAGTTTTCAAAATATAAAAATAAATTATTCAAGAATCTTTTATATGATAATATTGAAGTTTATGATAAAATAATTTGACAAAATTTTGCTTAGTGATGAATAAATAAAAATATATTAAAAGTTTTGTTATAACATCAATATGATAGATTTAACTAAAAATTAAAAGATAAAAGAACAATATTAAATAACAAAAAACGATAAAAATTTAATAGAAAACCATGATCATTATTACAAGAATTTTTGTACTGTGAGAAAACTTTTTAGATACACAGATTATTAAAAATATAAAAAACATTTTCTAGAATCCTTAGCGACAAGACTATCGAGCCAAAAGAAACAATAAAGGACAATATAGTATAAATCATGTGAATCGGATTGAAAGAGTGCAAGAAATGAATGAATAGTACAAGACTATTGATATAGCAATATATTAAATGCTAAAGTTGAAAGTGTTATGAAACGTAATAAGAGTAAAAAATGAAAGGTCTCTAGGAATAAAATTCATAATAATAGTAGGGAAAAGTCTTATTAGATCTCACAACGGTAGACTTTACAACATAAAGTTTTTGAAACCAAGCAAGCTTTTAAAAACGATGAATATGGACATTGTGGCTAATAGGGATTCTTAACTCATTATAAAATTAGAATTTTAATAAATAATTGGGATATTAAAGATATTATATATCTTAAGCCTTAAATATTTTTACAAGAATCAACGATAATTATACAATTAGATTTCTCTTAAGAAATGAAAGAAGAAATATTGATAAAAGCTAAGATAGAAAACTTAAGAACAAAAAACATACTTGATGATTATAACTTTATTTAATTTAATAAATAATAATATTGATAATACACAAAGAAGTTTTCTATAATTAAGAAAAGATCTTAGTGAAAATTCCTTTATTACAATCTAATAAGATGGAAACAGATATAGAAAATATTGAAGACAATTAAAATGAGTAAAATAACAATGAAAAAACGTTTAGACAAAAAATTGTGGTGACAAATATTTAGAAAAAAGGCAATATTTATGTAAAGATTTACTAATAGAAAAAGAAAAAATAAAAATACAACATATAAAAATGGTTATGGAATGTTTAGAAATTTATTTCAATTCTTTATCTAAAAAAGTTAGTCCTTAAAATATATGTAACTTATATATAATAATACATGATATATATAATAAATAATTAATAAATGGAATATTTATCCCTTTAGGGGTTAATGATATCCTAAAAAACAAGAAAAGAAATAGGAAAATAAAAAACTAGAATGGAAGGGACAACATCTGGGAAATAATTAAAAATCCTATCAAGAGAAATAAGAAATTTATATCCACAGATAAAATTAAAAATAAAGGGGAATATGGACTATACAAAGATTGAGGAAATTCTAGGAAAGAAAGAGTTAAACCAATAAAGAAGTCGTATGTTGAATCCCCTTAAAAAAGTTCAAAAGTTATAAAAATCAAATAACATGGAATCTAGAAAAATTGAAATATTAATAGATGAAAAATTAAAAGCTGTAAATGCAACAAAATACTCTTATTAGTATAGGGAAAGACCCAAAATATGTTAGAGGAATAATTGGAAAAATAGTAGAACAAATAATATTTAGAAAATATCCTGAAATAACAATAAAAATAGAAGACATAGAAAAATGACACTACAAGAAATTCACAGTTTACCGACAAAAATTACCGATGGATTAAATTATATTGGTAATTACCGACTAACATCGACTTAACAAGATCTATCATTTTTGCCACATTTCTTTGCTACTATTTACGATCAATAATTTTATAAAAATTACCGACCAAGTGTTTTGTAGGCACTCACGCTGCATGCAAAAAGCGCCAACTCTTTAGGCACCATTTATCTACAGAATATTCACGGAAAACATCACGAGTTGTTGTAGCAATTTTCACACATCACAACTTGCACTATTTACCAATCCAATACCTATGGAAACATTACCACTAAGTGTTCAGAGAAATTTACCTATAAAGTACCTAATGATTACCACGGTAAACTTACCTATTGGATAGTCTCAGGTAAATTACACTATAAAAAATTCATATTTATCGATCGAAAGGGTTATATAGGTAAATCTTATCTATAAATTACCTACAAATCATCGATCAAGTTAATGTGACTTATATCTGGTAAGTAAATTACACAATAGTACTAATAAATACTCCACTTTAATGTCCCTCGTAGGTAAATTCCTTTAATCTATAAATTACCCACAATATTCTAACAAAATCGACCTGATATTCTAGGTACCACACTATAAAACATACATGCATCTGGGTGTTCCATAAAATTTTACCTATAAAATTACCTACTGATTATCGACTGAATTTTAACTATAAAAATATTTATCATTATCCTTAATCGTACTTAATTTAATTACAATTTGAAAACAATTTAACATGTACATTATTGTTTATTTAATTATTTTTAAAGATTTTTAAATATCTTCATAAATTTTGTAGATGATTTTTAACTTATCAATATTTGTCCATCATTTTATATATTAATTATTATTATATATTTATATATTATTTATTTATTTAAAGGATTATAAAATTTAGAAATTATTTTTTAACATTTTTAGTAAGATTCTTGACCCATTCAGCCCATCTAGTTCCGTAAACCCAAGATAGGTTAGCTAAAAGCCTGTCCCAATAAATAATGATTTATCGGCCCAGGTCTGACTCGAATATTGGCATTCAAATAAGCAGTCGACTGCTACTAGCTCTACTAAGAGCAGTCGGTCCCTTCCATCAGCTTTCTTAATTTTATTTTCTTCATCTTCTACGTTTAAGAACTCCCTAATTTAGACGCCTCCTCAAATCGTGGATTACGATTTTTAACAACGAAAAGTACATAGTCCCTACCAAAAAATATACTAATAAATATACTAAAAAGCAATCCCTCCATTGTCCAACCTCACACCCCCCACCCCCAAGGCCATTCTCTACCCTCCATAATCAAATTAATATATATATATATATATATATATATATATATATATATATATATATATATATATATATATATATATATATATATATATATATATATATACAATTTTTGTTTTTGGTGTTCAAGAAAATTTGCTTTGGTGGTGGGAAGAGGAAACAGAAGTACCCATGGTGCAATGAGACATTTATAATCTAGGGTTTCAAGACTCATGCTCGTGGTAAGGCTCTATTTTCTACGTCGGCGCTTTCTGGGGTGTATGTGGTATGGGAGTCCTTGGCCTTCTTCACTACAGGGAAAATCTTAGAATTAGTAGGATACGGGGGGTAGCTCGTAGCCTACTCAACCGTTCGGCGACCGCTCCTTCAACGCTTCAATCTTTTCCCTCCTTAAAAGTTTTTTTTCTTTTCGCTCCTCTTTCGACGGCCCAGCTCGGTCTGTAAGTTCTTCTCTCTCTCATTCTTAGATCTCTTTGTTTGGTTGGTTGCATGAAGGGGTTTGTGGTGGGATTCAATACAAGAAAAAAGGCTTTTGTTAACATAGATATGGTTGACTTAGCAGGCTATAAGGTTATCATTGTAACAATTATAATAGTATATGACTTATTTGTATCGAATAATGACATATATATAAAATTTATTGAATTGTTCCTTAACTTATACGAGAACCTTTGATAGATAATTTATAAGTCAAACGAGTAATAAATAAGTGTGGGACGCCCAAACTCCAGTGGTCCGTTGACAACCCGTCAACTCACATTAGTAGTAGATGTCGTTACTCCCGACACCACTCATGAAAATCGGTCAGAGTCTCCTTTGTACATGGAGCTCTACCCACGGTACATAACCTGTCCCAAGCAACATCATAAGACATATACATGAGTAAAACGGGCTACTTAGGGTCTATACACAATATCTTATCAAATTTTACCTCAATTCATTTACATAGCTCAAGAGTTAATAATAACTACTCTATGTTAATAATTCACTTATGTTAATAATTCACTTTATACAACATATATTAAAATCTAGAATTTTAATACAAGTATCCAACTAAACACCAAAGCCACAACCCTAATTTCTTTAGTATCGCCTCTGTGATGAGTCACCCGCGTGCTCCCGTACCTGAAACAATATAATCTCTCGCTGACAGGTGAGCTATCGTCAGAGGGAATCTCACCCTAAATGGTTACTCTCCACCCAAGTGCATAATAATGCTCTATAGGTAAACACACATTCAAGTAAATGCGTAATCCCACGAAATGTCTACATGACCAACCCATGTCTCGAAGTTCATCAACCCCACACCGCCTGCCATGTATGAGAAAAACATCATTTTCTCAAAACAAAATCTTGTTGTTTTCGAAATACACTAACAACGTGTCGTAAAAAATAGCCATGGGATCACCCTCCGAGGCGAATGTGTCGAGAACTTCCGAACGCCACGGTCCTCATCCGAAATGATCCGCTTGGACTGCCTCCAACCCCATTCTCCGAAAATCATCCCGTGAAATTGCAACCATGGTCGCTGTGTACCATGTTCAGGCACTTCACACCTAGTTCCTAGGTTACCCACATACGAAACGTGACATGCCATTTCAACACAATTAATATAACACATGAAAATATATCATCAGCGCATATATTGCTAATTTAAATCACACAAACATGTTATGCAATTCTCAATACATTACACCAAAATTATCTCACGTGGGGCTAATATCATCAAATAATGAAAATTCGATTTGAATTACTCAACCAAACATTACACAAAAATATTTTTGTGTTACTAATCACGGAATGCGAAACCTCAAGTTACTCGTTCACTCGCCTAATCACCACACGGTTTCACTTTGTGAACCCGAATCTATAGCCATCGGGCCTCATATACATCACAATACAATTTGTTTCACAAATTATACACCAATAAACTAAACAATCCGTGGGACATTCACGACTGCACTAAATGGGTTTCTATACTTTACACTGGTTCCGTGCAGATTGACCACCAAACTGGCCACTTCACACCAATCAACTTAAGCATCATAAATACACTTAAACAAAGTGTAAAACTTGCAGATAAAACCCCACTCACGTAGTTTGTCAAACTTTAAAATCGAAACCCACTTTTTAGGTCTTATCGTTTAGAGCTTACTTTCCTTTCTTTGTCTCCTAAGAATTGACTGGTCAGACGCCTGTAAACCTAAAGAGAAGCTACACTTTCTCTCTCTTCTTAAACAAATCTCAAACCTATCAAAGAGATTCTTTTCTTTTCATCTCACGTTTTGGTCTTTTTGCTTAAAGGTAGGGAGACAACATCACATTTCATTATTTCGTCTTATTATCATTAATCAAATCACGCTTCACCATGTCCCATTTTGATTTCGACATTTGCACTATTCTACTTTCCATTTCATCATTTCTCTACTCATGCAACATAAGTACACGAGTACATGTTATAAGTGGTCTTCTCACATCACATGTCGCTTACACCCGATACGCGACGCCGAAAACGCCAAGAAATTCCGATTGTCTCTAATCTGACGCGATGTATGTATTTCACAGACAATCTCCAACTATGAACTAAGCCACATCCGAGATCTGTAAAAAATTTCGTGTTTTGACCAAAATTACGATTTACCATTTTTTCCGAAATTGAAATTTTCTCTGTCTTACATTCTCCCCTCTAAATGAATTTCATCCCAAATTGACAATCATAATTACCACATGCATAAGGCAATCGCACTACACCATGCATGTAACCGCTACTAAATATTAAACCACTAAATCCACGTGACCTTCATCCCCAACAGCAGGGATAGGGCCCGACGTGTCCCGCGCGCTCCCACGTTGACTCCTCCACTCCATAGTGCCACCATAGCACCCTCCCTAGTCTTCACTGCCTTATGTCAGTAAAACCTCGATCACGGCTATCCAAAATGGTACACTATCCTCCCGCGTCCCATCGTCAATCTCAATCGGTCCCCAATCCACCACATGAGTCTGATCTCGAGTATACTGAGCAATGGGAGATTGGCTGAAATAATTGACACTGATATATCGGGCGGTAACGCCAACCTGTATACAGGTGCCTACTCAGTGGTCCTCGAAGGTCTAATAAACCCTACAACTTCCCGTGGCTTGGTCGAACCCGACCACTCTCTCTGGGGCATCACCTCAAGAAGACGTGATCCCCAACCCGAACTCTAAGGGGTCGACGTCAGACACGCATACCTCTCACGGCCAGCCACGGTAGCACGTCGTTACATCGTGCCACCTTCTCGAAGGTGTCTCAATCGATCAGGACCCGTGACGAGCCTCCCACCCTGGCCCAACATCACTGATCTATATGGCCTCCCATACAATGCCTCATATGGGTTATTTGTATACTCACCGATAACTATTGTTGCGCGAATTCCACTAAGGCAACGCCATCCCAGCTAAATTTTGCGATCCGTGACGAATGCCCGCGTGTGTCCTCTAACCCGTATATAATCCACACAACATGTAACCCTCACAACCCCCCGTCAGGTAAACGCCGACCTTCCCAGGTCACACACCGACAGTCCAATGGGACAATAATCTAGTCCATGTCATGAATGACATTCATATACCGAGCCCTTTGTCTACCAATAACACCCAATGTACTTCCAGTATCCAAATCTTCAAGTCACCCTTTCGACTCTATCACTCAACTCTAACTCCAATGGATAACATGACCATAGGTTTTCATTCGAAGTCACTTCCCGAATTTCCTATCACTCAACTCTAAGTTCCACGTGATAACTTAACCGTGTGTTTTTATCCCGAGTCACTCCCGACTTTCACTAACTCTAAGTCTACGGATAACTTAACTGTGTTTTCATCCCGGAATACTCCCACCCTAGTCACCCAACTTCTAAGTCTTGATAACATGACCATAGAAGATCACCCAGTCATCTCACCCTATCACCCAACTCTAGCCCGTGATAACATGACCGTGTTTTCATCCTGGCAACATGTAACCTACCACACTCGCGGTACTCCTTACATTCATTAAAAGAAATTTCGAATATCCCACTGTCTCTTACACCCACACGTAAATTTCGATAACCCACCTGCCCTTACACCAATAATGCAAATTCTGATAACCCACCCGCCCCACACCCACGTACCCTTTGAATTTCCACTCGGCCCTTACACCCACACGTAAATCGATAGTCTCTGTCTCTTTTACACTCCACACGTAAATTCGATACTCTCCCTGCCCTTACACCCAACAGTAAATCGACACCTCCCTGCCCTTACACCAACACAAAATTGGATAATTCTCCCTGGGTCTCAATCTAATAAAGAAATCTCTGGATAGTCTCCTCGCCCTGTGCCTCACAGACCTCGATACCACCGCTGGTCCCCTTCACCCTAACTCCATTTCACCTTAGGGGGATTAAATTCCTCTTGTTTCTCGCCAACACACTTTAATTACTTCTCATTTTCTCGATTCAACTATGAGTCTCTCATCGACGTAGTCCCAAAGAGAAACCAACCCACACTCACCAAAAGTGGTGAATCACCATACCAGGCAACCCACACCCGACTGACCCGATGTTACCGCACATGAACGACGATGCCATACCGTGACAACCCATTCCCGGGGTCCACCATGAGCGTAATCTCTAGGGATTCCTATCTCACAATCCCGACTATCTGGTCAACTCTCACCCCACACCCTAGGGAAGAACATTCATATATGGTTTCAAAGGCCTTAACTCTAAGCTCCAAATCATTGCCACTGGGCATATTAATGAACATGATGTATTAGGAAAACAAATGTGTGTATAAATTAATTTCATGTTCATCGATCATGTTTAGCCTTCTTGCATGAGGCTTCCTCATTCCAGACACCGCTTCATAAGTGCCCAAACATGCAATGGTAATATCGTCATTCGCCTAACTCGACCAACTTCTACCAAGTAAACTCAGGCTCGATTCAACCTACGCTCGCTCCCCGTCATGGGACCATCATGGGGCCATCAGTCAGGTGGGCACCTTGAAATCGGATAATCGTTCCCTTGATCCATACTAGGGGTGGAGGGAACAAACCCTGTCCTCTCCTATTCTATCACGACTGGACCGTGGCCGTTCCAAAACCCCGGGATCCTCAGTCTTCGGGCAATCCCGCCCTCATATGTCCTGCCGCTGGCACGGTAGCACACCATTCAGCTCATCATGATTGACAACCCTAACTTCGTCTCACTACGATTTGGGACCGAGGTGTCCTATAACTCTGGGATTTCGCTCTCATGCTGGACAATCCCATCGTGTGTCCAAGTTGTCGGCGTAAATAACACATCATCTCACTCCTCGTCACTAAACAGTCCATCCTCGTCTTGTCCCGATGACCTGACCCGTCCCTGATATCCTTATGCAAATGTAAGTCTACTTCTTTCTGGGTCAGAAGCATGGATCTTCTTCCTTCTAGCAATTCTGGGCCACTCTATCCTCGATGCCCGTATGTCATCTCCCTTTCTCTTCTTCTCCACTGGGTCAGGTCATCCTGACTATCGAGTCCCCCTCCTCCTCCCATACAAGCCTGAGGATGATGTGCCCAAACCTTAAAGGTCACTCCGACCCTTTCTACCTCAACTCCACTTGTCTGTATTTTTCTTAGCTAAACCCCATGGCCTCGCAAAGGTCCAATAAATGATCCAACAGTGGTCTGATTGGGCACCTCGTGGACGACCTCTACGTCCCTCGTCTCGACCAGCCATCTACGCTCAAATGACAAGCAATACAAATGGCAGATTCTATGGGCATAAACACATCCTCGAGACACTATTCATAATCGTAATATACGCTTCATATTTCTATGTCCCGACATTTAAAATGCAACATGACAATTATTCACATGTCAAATCATCTCTGACCTCAAAATTTTATTTTCAAAATTTCATTTTTTTTTCCAAAATTCTCGTCCTATTTGATTTGATTTATTTAATGAAAAAAATTTCAATTTTTTTAGATGAATAAGTGTTTAAAAGGACCTTAATGCACTAAGTCAAAATTGCGTAATTCATGTGCATAATGACGGGCCAAACAGGACATAAAGTCGCACGCGGTCGTATCGTGGCTACCTAATGTCAGGTCGCACAGGACTCGGGCCGTGTCATGTGACCTGCACAGGCTGGTCGGATGCAAGGCCGTAGGCAAGGCAGCTCAGCAGCGCAGGCGCCGTGCCGCAAAGGAGGCGCCGGTGGGCACAAGATCGTGTCGCACGCCCGGTCAGAAACCTGGCTACTGCGGGTTGTATTGCAACACAATTTCAACCTTTTCCTCGTCGTCACAATACACCTAGTGTGGCCATGGCTACAACGCCCAACCAAACCAAATTTCCGGCCACATAATATGTATTATGGCTATAGTGCCCAAATTTCAACCTAGCCCTTCCTATGTCACAAATACAACCTCGTGGTCTCATAATACACTTTCCTCACCAAATTTTGCTATCCTTCTTAGTCTCACACTAGTGTATTATAATACAATCCCATCCAACTACACACCTGGTTGTACACAATTTTACTCCATTATGCACAACCAGTACCTAAGTCAAGATATAATAAAAGCTCCTATCACACATAATTTTTAAGCAAGAACAAGTCAACAATCCCTCAGACCAATTTTTTGCTTTTCTTCCCTTTTTTTTTTTTGTTTTTTTTTTTTCACATATATATATTTTTTTTCCTTTTTTTGTTTTTTTTTCACATATATATATTTTTCATTACTTTGCCACCGAAAATACCCAAAATATGTACCTATATATATATATATATATAAAGTATATATATATATATATATATATATATATATATATATATATATATATATATATATATATATATATATATATATTTTTTTTTTTCATTATCGTAACACCAAATAAATTTATAAAAATATTTTATTTGATTTTCTTAGCTTCCTACAAACTCAAAACCTTAGGGAAAATACTCTCTCTCTCTCTTTTTCATTTAATTCTTAATCATTTTGTCCAAAATTTCCTCAAAACCTCCCGATCTAACACTAACCCTGGGGTGTTCACCTTTAAAATTTATTAAAATTTTATTTCATTGTCCTATATAAACCAAATAAATTTATTAAAATTTATTTCTTTATTTTCTTCCAAGCCATACACTGTAAAACTCAAAATTTTTCCAACACACTACGTACATTTACCTAAGCACCCACTCATAACACATAACACTCATGTTATGCATATCCTTCATAATAACAATTATCAAATCACATTAACACACACCTCAAACACATGTATGCAAAGTGGTTCTGGTTTGTCCCGTGTCTTCCTGGGTAATTCATACCTAAACTCCATCAGCCACACCGTGGTGATGTTGCTCCCCTTACACCATCTATGGCCTAAACCCGCCCTCAAGTCCTAGGCATCGTGTAGGCCTAAGCTTCCCATACCAAGTCAGGCTCAGGGTCAGACCAAACTTATAATCTACACCACCAGCCCCAAGGCAATCGCTAATTTTAGCTTTGATACCAAGCTGTACGCCCCAAACCTCGGGCTCGTTTGACAACCCGTCAACCCACTGGGGGACAGGCAAGTGATGCCTGTTACCCGACACCACTATGAAAATTGAGGCGTAGTCCCCTTTGTACATGGAGCCTCATTCACTGCACATAACCCGTCCCAAGCAACATCATAAGACATATACATGGAGTAAAAACGGCCACTTGGGTCTGCTACACAATACTCTCATCAAATTTTACCTCAACTATTTACATAGCTTCCAAGAGTTATTAATTAATTTTTATACAACATATGGTTAAAAATTCTAGAATTCTAATACTGTATCCAATCCAAACACCAAAGCTCACTAACCCGACTTTTCGCATCGACCTTTAGGATGAGTCACACCAGGCGCTCCCCAGACTGAAATATAATTCCCTGACTGTGGTGAGCTAATGCCTGTGAGGGAACTACCCCAAATGGGTTATCACCTGCATATGCAATGCCTTCCTATGTAAACACACATTAAAGTAAATACGTGATCCTATCAATGTCTACACGACCAACCTGTCCCCGAGTCCTCACCTAATTCCCACACTTGCCTAAGCCATGATGAGAAAAACATCATTTTCAAAACAAATCTTGTTGTTTTTGTACACACTCACCGAACTGTCGGTAAAAAGCAGGACTATTCTCTCCCGAGGCGAATGTGTTTGAGAACTTCCCGAACGCCATGGTCCTTATCCAAATGATCTGGTTTGACTGCTCCTCCTCAACCCCATTCTCCGAAAAATCATCTTGTGAAATCTTTCGACAATCATGAATGTTAAAATTGTCATGCACTTCACACTCACTCCTAGGTTACCCGCATATGAAATGCATTATGCCATTTCAACACAATTAATATAACACACGCAAATATGTCATCATGCATATATTTACATAATTTAAATCACACAAAACATAGCAGTAATTTCTTCAATATTATTACACCAAAATTAGCTCAATGTGGCTACTTTAATGTAAACACGTACCATTAATTTCATTTCAACTAAACACATTTTCACACAAAAATATTTTCAGAAATACTATTCATGTGAACAGAAAACTGAGTTACTCGCTCACGGCCACTAATATCGGTTTCACTTTGAACCCGAATCTCATAGCCATTCGGGCCCTCATATACATCACAATACAATTTGTTTCATTAAATTATACAATTAAACAACCCAAACAGTCCCGTGGACGGGCCACTGACCCGCACCAAATGGGTTTCACTTTCACACTTCTGCTCCAAGATTCAGGGACCCATCAAACGACCACTCACGACTCACCAATCCAGCATCATAAATACACTTAAACAAAGTGTAAAACCTGGCGATGGGGTAAAACCCCACCCTACCTGAGTTTGTCTAAACTTCAAAAAACCGGAACCCACGCGTAGGCCTTACCACGTAGGAGTGACTTTCTTCTTACCCGGTTAATTGACTGGCTTGGACGCTTTCGTAAAACCTAGAGAGAAGCTACACTCTCTCTCTTAAAAACGAAATCTCAAACCTACTGTAGAAGATTTCTTTCTTTCATCTCACGCTGTCTTTGCTTCAAAGGCATGGCATGAACACTATTCGGCTATTCATTTATTATCATTTAATCAAATTCCACAATACCAATCATATCCTTACTCTTGATTTTTTCGATATTTCCACAATTATTCGCCTTCCATTTCCATCATTTCTACTCATGCAACATAAGTAATATGAGTACATGTTATAAGTGACTGTCACATCACATGTCGCTTACGCACCCGATGCCTCGAAACGTGGTACTGGACCGTTCCTCACTCACGAAAATTCGACGTGGTAGCTTGATTTCACGACAATTCTTAAATCTATGAAATCCGTTGGCTATCCGATCTAGAAAATTTCTTGGTTTTCAATCAAAATTACGATTTTACCATTTTTCCAAAATTTGGAATTTTCTGTCTTACAAAATATGACCATGTGTCTAAGGTACTCAAAAAGATACAATATGATCAAGTGTGTCTAATTAGTAATTAATAGGTGTAATATATAATAGGGAGTTTATTGATATATCGTAGGATGACTTATTTGCTGAAGCATATAAATTATATATATAACAATTTATTTTGAGAGAAAGTCAATGTTTATTTAATAATATTTCTTAATTATCTTAATATCAATTTCGCTTTTATCAAAATTGATTAGAAATTTTTAGTTTATATTATAAGTCATTTTTGTATCCACATAATAAATAAAATGTTCATTAAGATTCTTATATATTTAATTTGGATATAAAATGAAATCAATCATAATAAACCATCTTTTATTTATTTATATTTGATGGAATTAATTTTTTTATTTTGTATAAATATAATTCTTTTCATAAAATTCACTTATTATTGTTAAATTATACCATTATTCATCTAATTGGAAATAATTTATTAATTTCAGCCTAATCCTGAAAATTAAGATAATAAGAATACATCTATAGAAACAAAAGAATATTAATCCACAAATCAATGCGCACACCTTTCACTTTAGAGTTTATATAGACAAATTTAGATATTAGGAGACAGCTTTATTCTATAAATTATACTAATTGAAATTTATAAATTTAAATATATTCATAAAATGTATCATTATTAATTTATTTATTTTTAATCAAAGATTCTCCCACAATTAACTTCTATTGCGATGCAGAACTTATTTTTGGTATTTATTTGTGCCATAAGATTAACGGTGGTGCACCGACCACTCATTTTAAGGAACCCTGGTGCATTTAACTCCTCCTACTATTGTCGTCGCCACTCTCCCTCTCTCTTTATTTCTTCCTTGTTCTCTCTCAACCCATACCAAATGCCACCATCACCATTCATCAAGCCACGACCATTATGCATGCCAAGATCCAACTCTCGCCAATGTGGCCTCTGCGCTGGGAGTTTTGGTTGTCTGAGAGCACCAAGACAATCTCATCCGTAACCGAGAGGTATCTTCCCAATTGGTACTGTGGAGTGTCAAAGACCCTTAAAACCCTGTCCCCGCGAACGGTCGATGCCTCGGTCGAACCCCCGGGCATTCCCTCGTAGAGATGCATCAAAGCCGCAGCGTAAAAGGCCCTATTCGCCGATCCATCTCTTTCATAATGCAAACGACAGCGGCTCTTTCTACAAAAAGTTATGGAACTGACTGGGCACCTGCAGGCGCCGAAGGGCACAAAGTGTAACAACTACGGTTCACTTCAGTGGCTTCGAGGGATCCGCCTCTTAGTTTCTACCGTTCGTTGCTTAATTTTGGCCAAGGAGAGCTAGGATCTTAGTCCGTACGCTTTGTGAGTCGTCTCATGTACTACACGGCGAAATACATCCCAGGTATTTCACGCTCCAATCGTAAGCTTTACCGTCCCGTCGGTACTCTCGAGAATGAATGTAGAGAACTGTCGAGACAATAATTAATAATCTTCCATCTAGAGAAGAGCCTACATCTTCAACAACGAATTGGTTCCCTTGGGTCAAGTGAGAACTACAAACATATTTAACCCTTTCGTTTCTCAAGTCGGCTCTAGAGAGGGAAGATTATTCACTGGAGAAGGCCACGCTTAAGTTTTTTGTTTTTGTTTTAACAAGCATAATCCATCCTATAAACACTATTGTTTGTTAATGCAACCTTATATATTATTGTTATTGGGTTCCTTTTATCATTTTTATTTTTCTTATATTAAGTTCTTTCATAATTGGTAATTATAATGTACTATCGACTTTAATTTTTTAGTTTTAAATTTGATGAACTTTACATTAGTTGCCTATAAAAGGGAACATCAAATATCTTACATTGTCTTTTAATAAGTTATGATAGATATAGGTACTATATTTTTCTTGTAGTGAAGCCTAGGCGGTAGTCTAGTTTTGTGCTTCTCCTTCTTCCTCGTAATGGGTCGTTTTCACCTCACTCAGTGAGTCGACACCGAGGACCTCAAAGTAATTTGCCTCCCAAACAAATTTTCTGTGTTAACTATTTCATTTGTAGTATTGATATTCATATGGGGTTTTTCTTTTACTCTCATTTGTAATGATGCACCAGTTGGGATTTTTGAATTTAGCTTATTCCCAAAAGATTGTAATATTAGTTTACCATTTGGTTTGGAGCTTGTTATGCTCACTCAAAAATTTAGCCCATGACTTGGTTACAAATTTTAATAATTCGGTTTCTGAACCTAAGAATGGCAATTGTGGGTTGCTTGTGGGCTAGATATGGCCATGAATTTAAACCTATCTCATTATGATCTTCTGATAATCGTACACTTTGATCGGTCGAAAATGTTTGCATGAAACACCGAATTAAAACCATAAACTTATCCATCAAAAAAGAAACCATGCAAACTTAATTGTTTTGGGTACTTGTTTTCGGCTTTTATCCCAATCGCTATTATCTTTTCACCCTTTTGGTTTGAGCTTGTTAGTGATGTTTGTGCCATAATTTTTGTCCACTACTCTCTTTACAAAGATAAAGTAACTTTGGCTGAATCCACAATGGCAATCAGCAATTATGATACATTATGATGAGTTTGGCAGCTTACTATTGATCTTTTAGAACCAGAATTCTTTAATCGAGCACTTTCGTAGGGAAACACTTAGTTGGTAGGTTGAAACGATAAATCTAATTATTCAACCATCCTTTTGTGGTGGTGTATAAATAATTCTCATTCTTATTTGTATTATTAAATTCTTGATGATAAATGTGGATGTCCAGTAATTTTATTTGTATTTCATGGTTCCACTGGATGAGAAAAACATGTATGTTTGTATGTATTTGAACAAACATTCATGAGATACTCCTGCATTCTATTGTTTAGGCTTGTAATTAGACTTGAACGGATTCCTTCTTACAATATGGAATGAACCAAAAGTCATGCTATTTCTTTCATACATTCTAACAAAGATTATATCTTCTTTGTTTATTTTGATATAAATGGATAGTGAGCCAACTTTTGTTGCCATTTTCTTTGATTCTTCAAGCATGAGTGAGGGCTGAAGCACTATTCGAAGCTATTCAAGAGCATCACGCTCTGTAATTGATGATGGTTAATAAACAAGGTAATCTAATGTTACTAAACATAAATCCTTCTTATTCTTACTAACCATTTTTTTCTTTTGAACACGTCCTCATTTCCTTTATAAAGTTGTTTTTCTTCTTTTCTTTCTCCACCATGAAATCATTTTGACTTGATCTTAAGTAGTAATCTAAATTTTTTTTCTTAAATACTTCAATAAATACAGGAGTTTGAAGGGAATGGGATTGTTATTTTGTCCTATTCTATCCAGATTACTGTGCTATTTGTGGTTTGTATATACTTAATACAGTGGATCCATTGAAATAGCTTTGACTTTGACATGACATCATTTGTAATTTTGAAAAGGCTTCATAACTTTATATTTCTTTTTCTTTCTCGACACACATGACAATAAATAGGGGACAAGAGGGAGGCAGATTTCAATATTCATGGTAGTACTCCATTGTGATAATTATACTTTATGATTTTTTTCTAATTACAACACTGTTGTTTCTAATTTCGTCATGAATTATAGAAAACCAAATCTTCGCCCAACATTGACAAAATCTTGTATTTTTATTTGTAGGTATTTCTATTAGCTTATGCCTAATCCGTAAGTTGTTTTATATATTATTTATGAAAAAAACAAAAATGTTCTTTTGTAGATCTTGCTCAAACAAAGATTCACTTTGCTATTGCATACGTAGGAAGAGTTTCAATCGCTCTGCTTCAAGAACATAGAGGAAAATCTTTATAAATAGGTAATATATACTGTTCTTTTTATTTATTCATTTAAAGAAGTTCAACAAGGTCTAAAATTATAAGCTTACAATATGATACTGTTCAAAACCAGCAATATGGGCCTTTCACCTACAATGTGTATCTATTGTAACTTTGATACCATATGCATGTTTTATATATTTTTCGTTTTATCAAACAGGAAAAGGATGTTGAATAATGATTGAACGATATTCTCAAATGGTGTTACTGCTAATCTTTCTTCCGGGTCAAATTTTATTTAATTGTACAGTATTATTAACCACCTATCAATATTTTGGTGGATGTTTTTTTTCTTTTATTGTAGTCAGGCTAGAAACATATCTAATGTAGTGTTGTGGAATTAGTTATAGTTTATTTTCTTTTGGTACTATTCTATTTTTAATTGAATTGAATTATCTCTTGCATGTGTAGGCTAGAAAACTAGGTCGACTCACCCACTCCGCTTTGGAGCTGTTTGTCTCACACGCATAAAAAAATGATGTATGGGCGCATTCCTTTGCCAAGGAAAAGTCCAAAGACAAGCATGTAAATTATTCTATCACTTGATATATTATGTCTTATCTTTCATTTAGTTGGTAGGCTACAATTAATATGTTTATGTATTTATGGATGTTACTGAGGCTGGAGCGAGAGCAATTGACACAAAACAATGAAACAATAGATGAAAATAATATGTTTTCTAGGGATGTTGTGGGTGGACAACAAAAAGTATCTGGCTTTATATTTACTTACGTGGCCACAATATTATGATTTTACTCTTACTCTTATTCCACATCGGCATCGATGTTTCAAACAAAACGCGAGGTAATCTCAAACGCCTACAACACAGATTTAATGATTAGAGATCCAATGATGACACAACTATTGTTAAGTGAATTTGATGAAATGTCTAAAGGTGACAAGTACTAGTACCATACAAGCAACCCTTCGTGATGACCATGGTAATGAGCACTAGACATTCAATGCATGATCACAATTCTCCGATGATGCTAATTTATTTCACGCAGGAATTGTCTAAGTATTTTGATGTCGCTTAATACTTTAACTATTTAGGTAAATTTTGTTTAATACTCTTCAAATATTTAGGTACTTTTTTAATACATTTGACCTATTCAACATTGTTCTTTTTTTTTTTATTATCGATATGTCGTTATATTATTAGGCATGGTTTGTTATATATAACTTATTTTTATGAGTAACTATTAAATGTAGTTTTAATTAGGCCTTAAGAGTTCAAATTATAGCAGTAAAAATTATAAATATATTTTTATATTTAATTTAATTTAACGATTTGCACACCCACAGGTATGGTGAATAATAACTATCACTCACTCCATTGCATTACCCACAAAATCACCTGACTAAATACCGACAAGGACTTCGTAGCTAAATGATCGACAATTTATCAACGAAATGCCCACAAAAGCACACCACCGACGAATTATAAGACACCTAGGAAATCTCCACTTATGGAAAAGGGCAAATTGTATCGATCAAAAACCCGAAATTTATTCTCTAAATCCTGATGATGAAACCAGATTTCAATCGTTGGAATTGTATCACGAAATCTAGCCAACATAAGTCGCCTATTCTAATCTCGAGACAAGCCCCAATTTGCACGTCGAGGCATTATATCTAAAAGTCAAAACGATATTTGATGTGACAAAAGTCACATAACATACCATAGCCATAAGTTGCAAGGAGTGGGGAAATGATGGAAATGAACGACCGAGATAGTGCCAAATGTCAATCTAAGTCAGGGTCATAGGTCATTTTTGAATTTTAATGAGAATAGGGACAAAACGTGAACGCAGCATTCGCCCCCACTCTAGGCACAAACAAGAATGTATTGCAGGGGTTCATGTATAGATTTTCGCTCTAGTGAGAGAGAGACTCTCTCTCAAAATACCTGACGATCCGACCGTCAAATTTCCTTTTCTAGCAAGCAGAAGGAGCCGGTTTACGCATCGAGGCCTACGCTGGCTCTGCTTCTGTGAGTTTCGACAAACTGGTGTGTTCTATCCTCACTTGTTTTATTCTTGATTTGGGTAATTTTGTACGTTTGAGTTGGCTCGAGGCCTCAACGATCGTTGACTGGTCCTGCAAACTCGAGACCGAGCTGTGGAAATCTTTTTATCTCAAGCTGACAAAGGTAGTCATCGCTTGACGGCTAAAGGTGGGTTTTATGCACACCGTAGTTTTGTGTGTGTTGAGGTCAGAATAAGATAGGCTCCTGCTCCACCAAGAGGGAACCGACATGAGGGAGCGGGTCACTGGTGGATAGCTCACTTGTTGCTTTTGGGACCTGTAGTCGGTCCCTGGTTTGTGCGGAAATGGACCAAAAACGCTACCGTGTTGGGCGTTGAAATTGATGAAATGAAATGGCTTCATTTGTGTGGAAACCGATAGTTTGATTGCATGAACTCAGGATATTATGGGATGTCACAAATTATATAATATAATTGTGTGTATGTTCATTGGAGATGAAATAGATTCGCTTCACTATATGGAATATAATTGTGTGTACGGCTAATAGAGATGAGATTGCAAGCCATTCAAGTGAGCCAATTTGGTGATGGTTGATATTGTTGAATTACATGTAATTGTAAATTATGTAAATATATGCATGATGGTATATTTGTATGTGTTGTATATATTAGGTAAATGGCATACGTAATCTCATATGCACTGGGGTAGCTAAGAAATTAGGGTAGAGGCATGGACATGAAAAAAATTGAAAGAAAAATGAACGTTTTTTTAAAGGAATTTCATTGGGATGAATTGGAGAATGGAGTTGGGAGACATGGTCCAACAGATCATTGATGAGGACCATGATCAGCTTCGTAAGGTCTCCAACACATTCCATTCTGAGCCCATATTTTTACCGATACTGGTAGTATAGTTTCGAAACAACAAGAAATTGTTTTGAAAAAGATGTTTTCGCTACATGGCTTAGGCAAGTGTGAGGGAGTTTGTGAGGACTAAGACTGGTTATCATTTAGACATTCAAGTAGGATCACTAATTGCCAATGTGTGTTTACTGAGCATTGCATATGCACTTAGGTGGAGAGTAACCCAATGTAGGGCAGATTCCACCATCGGTGCAATTAGCCTGCCCTCGTCATCGAGAATTATATTAGCTCGTGCACAAGGAGCAAAGACGGGGAGACGTGGTTTATCATATAATTCACTTTAGAAGAAAGTCGGATGTGGTTTTGGTTCATGATGTGGGTACATGATGAATGTTTTAAACTTTATTATATAAGTTGTATAAGTATAAAATTTAACTTCTGAAACTAAGGGCACATAGTTGGTATGTTGGGATGAGCATATTAGCATGGGATTCAAGAGGCCACTCATATAAATGTTATATTGGATTGTTTTGGGATAGGGTTTGTATACCGGCAGAGCCCCACAAAAGGAGACTCCGCCCCATTTTGTGAGAGATAAGCTCCAGTCAACCTAACATCCACGAGTGTTCTCGCTGGTCGACGAGGTCAACTGACACCTCTGCTCTGGGGTGTCACAAATTGCACCCTAGCTTAAGTATAATGCAATACCTAGGGCTTCGAGGGTGGCTTAGCTATAGTCGGTAAGCAACATCACCACTAGGTGGCCTCAGGCTAGTTTAGGCAAGGAAGTTTACCAACAGCACGGACAAACTAGAACACCGATGTGTGTTTTGTGTGTGATCATGTTAATTGATGAATTGTTGTGTGAATGGTAGTGTATAATATGAATTGTTGGAATGTGTCAGGTGAATCAAAAGTTTAGGCAATTAGCACTCGGGTGTGTTGAAAATTTTAGAGTTTACAAGAGTAAACCTGGAACAAAGAAATAAATGAAATAACAGTAAATTTATTTGGTTTATAGATAAATGAAATAAAATTTTAATAAATTTTAAAGTTGAACTCATAAATTTATCATGGATGCGTATTTAAGTTATCGTATGTGGAAGTAGCCGTGAAGGCCATCGATGGATATGAGAGAAAAATTCATTTTCTAAGGTTTTAGTGTAAAACTGAAGAAAGTGAAGAAAATAAATTTATAAATTTATTTAAAATGGCACTAAAAAAAGTATATATATTTGTATTTTCCGAATGAAGCAGAAAACGTGGGGCAAA
>JAEQBH010008334.1:0-82401 GCA_016808115.1 Tetrastigma voinierianum | reverse complement strand
GTTTCTAAATGTGAAAAATAGAAAGGGAATTCGTTTAATCCGATACTAAAATAGCAACGAATGAAACTCTATCGCTTTCTCTAAATTCGGGAAAATAGAAAGGGCATTCCTGCTTCTTAACCCGATACTAAAATAAACACAGATTGATACAAAATAGAAACTAAATGATCTGCCTCTCTATTTTGCCGAATCTAAATCCATTGTGTCTTAAATAATTCCGTCTCAGATAACTAGAAAATAGAACGAATTTTGTCTCATTTACACCCCAATTGTTTATAATAATTTATTAAATTGTTTATTTTTGGTACGAAACAAAGATTTTATTAATTACATGATTTTGATGTGTTCTTTCCACTTAAAAATAAGTTTAAATATACCATCTTAATACTTTCATATTATATATATAAATCTAATAACATACAACAAGCTTTAACCATCTCAGATTGCATGTAGATTACATACATAAATTGTAATATCATACAACAAAGCTTAACACAACAAAGTTTAACGCACAATGTTTAATAAGCCTATCACTCAAAGTCGTATGAGAATTGAGATTTGGGATGATCTTCTACTCGAGGTTGATAAATAGATGAAGTCTGGGCTAACTTACACATAATTTGCTCCATATGTAAAAT
The DNA here is from genome assembly GCA_016808115.1 of Tetrastigma voinierianum. NCBI lineage: Eukaryota > Viridiplantae > Streptophyta > Magnoliopsida > Vitales > Vitaceae > Tetrastigma > Tetrastigma voinierianum. The sequence continues at coordinate 81,763 of JAEQBH010008334.1, read as the reverse complement.
CTTCTGTTGCATTTCATCCTCTCTTTTTAGTCTTTCTTCTTTTCTTTTTTTTTTTCATCTCTTCAATTTGTTTCTCACCCTTCATTCTTCGTCAGATTCCCGTCATTTTTTATGTGCAAATTTTCTTGAATTTCCTGCAACTCCTTCCGCAACCGCTCATCAAATAAAGTATTGTAATGGGAAGAGGCAGGATGAGCCTGAGATGCATCCTGATAAAATGTAGATGCATGGGTACTAAGACCATACACTCGCTGGCTCCACTCCAACTCGCTTCCAAGGTAAATATGAACAACATCAATCTTCGAGCCTCTCAGGATTCATCTCACAATCTGAGAAGCAATTGCAACCGCGAGCTCTTCTGGCTGCCTTCCTTACAATTGTAATACACAGCAGCGTGGGTAAGGTTATAAAATACAGCAAGGTAACATCATATATTATAACTTATATTTTTATTAGTGAGTAGTTATTTGATATCATGAAAGACAACAGAGTATTTGATTAGCACTATTTATAATATTACTTATTACAAACCAATAAAATCTATATATTTATATAACAATTACAAACAATCATTAACGAGATCGATATAACAATAAAGAACAAGAATCGTAGTTCAAATTTTAGGTCAATTATCTACATTAAACAAATCAATCAAAATAAACAAAAAAATATATAAAATTCGAGAATTCGTATCAATAATAATAATATATAAAAATGATACCATATGATATTCCTCTCCACATCTTCCTATAAAATCCAACATAATAAACTCAGATATAACAAAATAATACAAATTCCCATCAATCGGATGTCGGGAAAGAAAATCCCATTAAAACTCTAAATGCAATAAGCATTTACACCCCTCCAATTCAACATTATGTGTGACACCCCAGTCCTGGTTCAAGTGACAACTGGGCTTAACCATGGAGAATTGTGATGCCTGCAACCCGACACTACCCATTGAGTCCCTTCCCAGACCCAAGATTTAATCTTAAAATCGTGCGTAGTCCCTTCAGACGAGCTCACCCAAAATACAAATCTGCACTTCCTACAAGAACCTCGTCCTAATATTATATAAACGACCACACAGTCCACATGTTAAAAATGACCAAGATAGCCCATTTATCATATAAATATAATCTATATTATGACCCTTCAATCCTAACATAATGGTGTAAATACAAATTCCCAACATATGGAAAGAAAATTAAGCCCCTCCAATTCCACAATATTCAATAATCTAAATGCACAAGCATGCTAACACTAACATACATAATGAAAATAAATATTGAAAAACTTATATTAATACACTTGACCGTCATTTCACAAATGACCCATCCTTCAGGTATGCGCTTAAACACCTCAAACTGTCAGGACGTCCTAACTCAAATTTCTCCTAAAAATAAATAATATTAACATATTATGTACACACATATTTTGACGTGATTAGTATTCTTTGCATACAGTTAACAACAAAATTAAATTCAAAAAGACTTTACCAAATCTATGTATCGTTTGATGGTCAGTTGGGAGCCACCAATATGTTTTGGAAGGTCCCGATCCTTCACCTCGCTTCTCTGACAACGATGGACGCTCTTCTCGGGATAAGGCCTTGAACTCATTGCTCCAATATTCCCACAATTTGTTCCAAACTTTTAGAACACTATTTGCTTCAGATCTTTACCATACTTTTCTCCATTTTCCAAGCTTGTCATTGTATCTGACACTAGCCACATGTTTCCATGTATCCTTACCGTAGATCAACAAAGCAAGATTCCATTTATATTTTTCCGCAACAAAAAGCAAAAAAACAATTTATAAGAGGGTGCATTATTTTTATTATAATTATTAATAATTCACTAATAAATAGGCTAAATGCATTAAATTGTACTTCAAATTCTTCCCAATATTCATATTTGAAGGCACTTTGTCTAATTTACTCCCTCCTTAACTAGTTTCTCCTCAGTATCTTCCCGATTCCCATTTGTAGTCAAGGAATAAACCTGTAAATAAAATAACATATAAAAGAAAAAAATGACTTTTGTTAATAATTTGATATAATTTTCATTTTTATTATTTTTAAAAATAAAGTAATGGAAACATAAAATAGCATGATATTATTTTTATTTTAATGACAATGATGGTGCAATAAAAAAAGAAAAGTTAGTTAATCACAAATTATACAAGATTATGAACTAAAAACTACATTTGATAAAGATAATCAACAATCATAAAAATAATAATCATGCAATAGGTAATAAATTTCCTTGTGTATACAGATCGCTTATCGTCGAGAGTGGGTCGAATAAAGCTTTTATCATCAGTTTGCATGCTAGACATGGATTGTGAAAATCCTGAATCGCGGTCGACGCCAGAGTAGCATTCCGATGTACCTCCTAAGATAAAGTGGATACTAACATTACCACCAGTGCGTGCACGAGATGGAGATGGAATGTCACTAGCGTATAATACGTGTGTGTCAAGAGGAGGATGCCAATTTATCTCAAAGGCGTAGGTGAATGAGGCAAAACATTTGTAGTATTATTCCTTGTTGAATTCCCTCCTCCACGAACTATTTTTCGACTTTCACCCCACCTAGTGGATCGAGATCCCTACCACTCAATGTTACCTCTCATACCTAATACAATTTTCATAAATATCCAAACATTCAAAGACAACAATTATAGTTAATCAATACATACTAACAAAAGATCACACATTAACAAATACATAAGTTCAAAACACCATTGTTATTCAATAACCGAAATACCAGCGTTAAAAAGAAAGAAATATAAATATAACATCCAAGTTAATTAAAGTCTAATCATCATCTAAACATCAAACAAATCATCTCCATCTAACTCTTCATCCTCATCTGATTCTACTATTAATCTTGATCATTATCTTCAACATGTGCATCATCACTAAATAGTTTCCATCTTCACCAATCAATGTTTCGAGGTCCATCCAGCCATGTAATCAATCGGATGAATTTCCATAATATTCTCTTGAAATGTGGTACTTCGCGATGGTGTGATCATGACATCCGCTTCAGGAACCCCTACAATTGATCTAGCTTTTATTTTACAAATAGCCCACCAAATACCGTGATTTCTTCTCAGGGTCGATAAGTGGTATACTGTCTCGTTTCAGCACCAGCAAGAATGAATGGATCAGATTTCCGATAAGATTTCTTATGGTGCACATCCACAAAGGTTGTATTGATGATAATTCTAGTACCCAATTTGGAATCGGATCAAACCATTCACACTTAAATGTAATTGTCCTTCAATTGGTAAAGGTGATACTCCACCAGAATTTCAACCAATCTAGACCATAAAAGTCTATATTACGCACCAGGTTCAAATCCCACGCATACAATTCACTGTTCATTGTAGCCTCATTTGAACCATGTTTTAAAGTGTGAAATTTGTATCCATTTACATAATGTACGTGATACTGCCCAGAACTTCGTAGAACGGCCCTCTCAAAGATCCTTTATTCGTCTATTGTAGATATTTGATGACTCAGACATGGCCTAGTGCTAGGAAAAAAATATAATCAAACTATAATACTTAGGCAAGTTATTATTTAAAGGACAAGTCAAAAGTTATTTATCGACAAATTTCAAAACTAAGAAGCAAAATCTTGGTCAGTTTAGCATCAATCGAGCATCATCAATACGGCTCACTTTGCCTTAATTCATAGTTAGCTAAATTCTACAAAAACAAGATTGAAGTAATTTTGAATATTAAACGGTATATGACATACCATGAGAAACAAAAGCTTAGTGTAAACTAAAATTAAGTCTTACTCAATATAAGGGACAATCATAGCTCAATAAGATATATGTGTGAGCAAAGATGATACTCCCGTCATCAATATCTTGACTTTGGCTTCTACCGGCATGACGAATCTGTGTTATTGAAAATGGAAGCATAATTCTCTTAATCCATCCCCATAACATAATCAAAATTTCAGCATTTTCGATGCCTAGTATAAACTGCTGCTCAAAGTAAGGCGCACAAATGCCAAGCTTCTTCAACCAAGCACGTATCGCGATATCGATCCTTCAACTTTAGTTTATTTCTAATATCGTTTTCACTTCAAGAAATCTTAAAAATACGCTACAATAATGTTTATTTGTAAGATACATTGGAAATTATAGATGACGTAAATGAAAAATATATAATCTTCAAAATGGATACATCCATCCTGTGACGCATTGTGGCCGCTATCGACCATAAGCTAAGTGGATCTAAGATGTTCCAATGGAGTCAAAGAAGCTCGAGGAAAAATGCGCTCAAGTCTACATAAATGATGGGTATATCCTTTCTAAGTGCTCCATGTCTTCCTTTTTATGACAAAGAGAAGTGAGATTTTTAAAAAATGCTTATTTCGTCACGCTTGCCAAACATTTCCTAAGCACCACGAAATGGTACGGGTATTAAATTTTTACAAACACATGGCAATCATGACTTTTCATCCCAAATAACTTATGCTTTCCATATCAAGACATCTTCCCATGTTAGATGCATTCATCGTGAACCCGAGCTCTTTCACCCATTTGCACAAAGCTCTTCCATCCTTCTAGACTCAGAACAAGCCTAGTGGAATTTATTTGTCGTTTCATCTCTATGTAACATCGACTTTAATTTAACTCTTAAATCCTCTCGATTTAGCATTGTCTTTTGTTTTTCCTTCTACATTCATGATAGTATTAAAAATGTTATCAAAAAAGTTCGTCTCAATGTGCATGACATCTAAGTTATGCCTAATTAGGTTTGTTTTCCAATAAGGCAAATCCCAAAAGATGCTTCGTTTCTTCCAACCATAGTGACAATTTGAAATTTGTGCATTTATCCCATCGCATCAATTTCTCGTGAATCTTTTTGAAGCCATAATTTTCAATGAGCTCTAATATTTCTACACCCGACCTAATAGTGGTGCACCTTTTAACCTGTCATTCTTCCTAAATGCCTTCTTATTCCTCCAAAATGGATGTTCCATTAGTAAGAACTTACGATGGTTATCAAACCAAGATGTCTTTCCACCTCGCTTCAGAAAATGCACGTAATTCTCCACGTGTACATGCTTAATTTTCCCGCAAAGATCGATCCCGACAACATAGAATATGCCGGAAAATCACTTATACCCATAAGTGCCGCCAGACCGAAGTTCGCTTACTGTGACATATCATATGTTTCCACACCCACTTACAAATGTTTTATTCAAGAATTAGTTGTAGGAAACATCAAACTTCTTTCAGTTTCTGACTAGGCACTATAATGTATTTAAAACAGTGACCATCTTTCATGCACATCCACGGCTAAGTAAATTATAAGGTGTAACTATCACCGCCCATGACGAGTATTGTTGCCCCTGCTTTCTCATTCAAATGGTCAAATCCATCTGCAAAGCCCTAATCTAACATTTCGACTTTCAACTGCAAAAGATGGATGAATTTGATCGTGTCGTTTCCAAGCCGAGAACTGGCGCAATGTCGCATGACACCTTCTTCAAGATATGCTCTTGTACACTCATGTCATTACGCAAGGGCTTTGGGATGCATATAATCTTGCAAACGAGGAGTGAGCAAAGTAATACATCTTCTATGAGGAACACGGTTTTCCGCCTATTAGGATGCATGATGTCTATACCGAGGATGGTTAGCAAAAATTTGCAAACTAATCCAGTCGTCTTCACCCCAATATATCATGCACCCATTAATGCAGCAATGAATTTTTTCTACAAGCAAACCCAAACCTTGCATTAATTTCTTTGTACTGTAAAAGCTATATGTCATGACATTATTATCTGGTAACAATTCAGATAAGAACTGGCAAATGTCATCAAAACACCTTCGTAGTGCACGATGTTTGGCCTTTGAATTCAACACCGCCACCGCGATAACTTTGAGTGAAGCCATACTTGATTACTGTGCCAAACCTCTGTTCGATGCTTTAAGCATTTCATAAAGCTCTGTGTTGCTAGGTTTGGGATATTCGACATTAGGATTGAAGGATTCCGACCATCAACATCCATTAACATCGCTGACATGCATTGCTTGGTTGGGCATATTCTATTGCAACATCCGATTCAACACTTCTCTCGTACATTTTGTTCGGGGCTTGGTCGCGACAACTTCCCCCATAAGTTCATATACCAAACATAATAGTCTCTAACAAATCCATTTTTTGCAAGATGGAATCACACAATGTCTAGCCTCAAAACCTATTCCGCATTTACTTCGGCCATTACACGGGCATCTTATTTTGATCCATCCATTAATCTGGGGGTGCCTTCGAGCAAAATCAACAAAATCCTCAATCCCCGCTTCAAACTCATCATCAAAACCCATCTCTTAATCTAACATTCATCCATAGACGACGCCCGATCATGTTTTCCATTCCCGTTAAATATAATAAGTGACGTATATTTAATACCATAATGTGAAAGAATGATTATTATGTAGTGAATTTACACCAAGATGTCAGATATTTAAATAACAAAACACAATAAATACTAAATCGGGACTCACTAGGGCCAAAGGAACATTTACAAAGGAACATATAACTCAAGATGGAAAAACTCATCCATCCATCGCCTTCGAGACATTTGAAAAGTATTTTCAATAAAAGTAACATCTTTAGAAACAAAATATTTTCTTTTCTCAAACGAATAACACCTATAACCTTTTTGAACCGAAGAATATCCAAGAAAAATACATTTTACACGACCTTGCATCCAATTTTCTAAGAGAAGGATCGTGTAAATGTACAAAGGCAGTACATCCAAAAATACGCAGATCAAGTTTAGAAAAATACAATTTTCGAAAATATTTTTGTAAAGTTTGTTAAGGAGTTTGGAAATTGTAATACCTTAGATGGCATAATGATTAATAAGAAACATGCAATCAACAAGGCCACACCAAAAACGTTTAGGAACATTTTAATGTAAACACAGAGATCTAGAAATTTCAAGAAGATGACAATTTTTCGTTCGATACCCCATTTTCACAAGGCGTGAGTGTGCCAATACAAAAACTTTTGATGTAGCATGCCCTTTTAAGAGAGAATTGTTTAAAGTTTCATTGAAATATCTTGCTCCATTATTAGTTCAAAGAAATTGAATCTTAGGAGTCATATTGCAGAAATCATATATGCAATTTTCAAACATCATGGAAACTTCAGATTTGTCATACAAAAAAGATAAACCTAACACACTCTAGTATGATCATCGATAAATGAAATAAACCATTCTCATTGAAATCAATTAACTCCGACGGACCCCATAAATCACCGTGAATAAGTGAGAATGGCCGAAATGGCCAATAATGTTGAATTGGAAATGAGACTCGAAAGAGTCATTATTGAAATTGCTAGGGAACAACCGACATACAAGAGAAGTCGATTGCCTAAAGGACAAGGGAGGAAGCATAACTTAACGACGATGGCGGAGAGAAGAACTCAGAACCTACAATACATTACAAGACACTTCCATGATGATCACACATAAAGTAGTAGAGTCCGGAGAATACCTAATACTACTAATCATCCAACCCGAGTGTTGGTCTTGAAAAATACAATAAGGAGGTGAGAACTTGACAAGGTAGCAGAGGTCAACTATTACTTTATCTCACAGATACAGATTGCAAGACAACCCGATAAAGAACATCGAGAGACAAAAATCATCGTTTCAAACATTGCCATGTCCGGCAACACAAGTAAAAGAGCCATCGCTAGTTAACGTGACGATCACATGACACCTCAGGTTTTTCTATTTTTTATTTTTAATAAAAGTGTTGATTGGTGAATGATGTCCCCATAAAATATTTCATTCCATGGAATTTTACAAAGATATCATGCAAAAGAACATGATATCAAGAAAAGCAAAATATACACTAATACCATCCGGCATCAAGAAGGCACAATTACACTCCTTCAGTAATTTCTCTAATGGGCTGAAATCTTTCACATCAAGCATAGGCAAGGCGTGTAGCAGTAATGAATGGATCGAGAATTGAGCAAATCCACAATGTCCAAACCCATTTCCATTGACAACATGAATTTTCCATGAGAACTTAAAGAAAAAACAGCAAGAATTTTCCATTTCCAAAGAATCAAATACTAAAACAAAAATACCTTTTAGTAAAAACTAAAAGCACTTCTCCAATCAAATCAGATTTGCATGTCCATCAATCCCACAAAACAAAAGGCAAACATAACTAATCCGTAAAATTAGACTATCTCATCATACTAGACTAATTTAACATGAGTATTACCCTTTGTTCGGGTCATCCACTTAGAAGAAATAGATGGAGATGATGGGTAGTTGCTCCTATAACTACTCGTAGCGTAAAAACAATTACGCATATATTTCCCTTTTATCCAGAAATCAAGATAATAGCAGCATATCAAATCAAGATTTGCAAAGCTTTCTCCACATAACTAAAACCACTAGTTTTCTGGATCATCCCACATGAATAACTAAACTTGACTTACCTAAAGATAGTTTTAGTAATTACGGATTTCAAGCCATTAGAACACAACACTCAAGCATGAGTTTGATGATCTCAAATTTAAAACAACATCCAAAATGGATTATCCCAAATGATGAGGCATTATCGCACAACTCATCTTATACTGAGCTTTTCTCGAAATTCACCGTGTTAGATAACCAACTCATATCAAAGAAATGCTTATCACATACAAACCAAACAAAAATCAAGAAGGGAGAGCAACATAAGAACTTTGTATTTTGTATTTCGTAACTCAAGGAGTATTCGACCTAATGTGGACAATATTAAATTACCTTTAAATGGCTAATATCATTGCACCAGAGGCGCATTGCATTAAATGCCAAAGGTCTCGTGATGATACTTTCAATCTCCCAGCCACAATAACCCTAACTATAATACATAAAATGTAAATACATTCCAAATCGGTGGTGGATATCTATTTTCTACATTGTTCCTGGTTGCTCTAAGTCCTAAGTATCATATCAAATTTCCCACACATCCGATCCTGCAGTTGTTTAATATTCTCATGGCATTCCTCATCCTGTTATCGCCTTTGGGCATTCCTACAGTTTCTAAGTCATGTTACAGCTCGCCTCGCTTTTTTAGGTTTTCTTAATACAAGTCTGTTTTTATCCAAATTAAATAAATGAATAAACAAAATTCAATCTTCATTAGAGCATAGTCCTCAAGGTGAGCTTGCCCAGCCTAAGGAGTTTCATAGTTTAAGTGATATTACCCGCTTAAAGTTGCAACAAAGCATTATAATGGAAGAAGAATATCTACTCAAACGCTTTCTGAGAGATAATAACTGATACTAGAGAACAAAAGAATTATATGAAATTTATGGGGAAAAAAAAAAAAAGAGGTAAAACCATGTTGATAATCTATCAAATCAAAGCAGAAGTCATCTCAACATAACAACATCTATAATCCACCTGATAAACCAAGCAAAACACAAGATTGAACTCGGTGAAAAAGAAAGAGTTAAGGCTTTTACAAGATTTCCAGTTTATCAAAGACAAAAGAAATATAAAATAGTAGCTTCAAACTTTCAAAGATGTAAGGAGGGAAAGAGAAAATAAATCTACTCTTTACACGACGATCGAGAGAGGAACCGTAGCCGTGTATGCAGAAGCCGATCTAAAGATCTAACGAAACCCTAGAATCTCCATAAATCCGTAGATGCAACCATTTGCAGATGTGGCTGGACACCCGACAAAACCTGTGGCTCAGAGACCTGAGAGAGAAAGGGAGAGAAGAGAGGGATACAGAGCGTGAAAAGATAGTGTGGGAGAGAGAGAGCAGAGCTTTAAGAGTGAGGGGTGAGAGGAGAACATGCTCGAGAGAGTGGGGGAGGGAAAGAAAATAAGATGTTAGTGGTTTCTTCGGTCATAAGAGCACTGGAATAAAAATACTATATTTTCATAAAATTACATAACTAATTTCTAATTTTTCAAAACCTAATCTCGGGTTTATAATTTTTTTTTTTTTTTGTTAAGGAAATATATAGCAACTGATTCTCAGGCGCCCTCGATCTCCCTGTGTGGGCGCTCGCCTGAATCTCACGCCTCGATCTTTGAGGGGCGCCTCAGACTTTGCAGTGGGCGCCGCCCCATCTCTTATTGTTTTCTAAGCAATTCAAGTAGTAAATTTGTTTTTCATCTAAAAATTTCCTCGAATGTAACTCAAGCTCGTGGTAATGTACGATTAGACAGTATTAGATTATGTTCGGGACCTTAAAACGGCCCAAAATTGGGGTTTTCTCCACGCTTTATCCCTTTTGTTAACAGATTTGCTGGCTACTTAGTGATTATACTTAGCCTCCAAAATCATTTTAATGTATAAGACTGAGGTTAAGTTAGGTTAAACACATCTTATCTAATAAGATAATGTTAACCTTAACCGCTTAGATAGAAACACATCTTATCGTGACAAGATCATGTTGGTTTTTCGCTTAATGATGACATCTTTAGATAAGTGTGCCCTAAACCAAAGTGCGGAGTTTTTCGAGGCATCCGATTAAATAGAAAATCACCCTTACGTAAACTACCACTTCTAACACTTTCGCTTGAACACCCTAATACAAAAGAGGCTCCCAAGGTTTTAGAAACTGGAGAGACAAAAACGAAAAATAAAAACGAGCTAGATCCGATTTGTGTGTAAGATGAGGCCAAACGAAGATACGCTCGCGGTGGGATACCGCTGTGAGCGCGGGCTGCACTTAATCTGTAAGCAAGATTCACCGAATCGTCGAATCAAAAATTTTATGTGCTACGAGGTAACATCCCTGGGCTCCAACGCTTAACTGTATTCACTGGATCCTCCCGCGACTTTATTTATTTTTAGAAACTAATTTATTCCCTTTCTATTTTTACACGTAAATAAATTAATATTTATACTTTATAACAAAATATCTAAATAATTTTAATTCTTTTTTAATATAAACAAACATTAAAGATAAGTCACTTAAATTGAATGATATATATATATATATATATATATATATATATATAAGGATGAAGGTTTTAATATTTAAAATCCATTTTTAAAATAATTCATATGTAATATTTAAATCGAACATTACACAATTTTTAATAAATTCATTTTCAAATTATTTTTCGTTAAAATAATCTAATGTTATCAAAATCAAAAATTTACTTATTATTAATAATTATAAAAATAAGTTATTAGTTAATTTTACATTCAAGAATAACATTTATAAAAAATATTGTTTCTAAAAATATCGAATTTTGTTTCTATAAAATCTAACGAAAAATAGAAACTTAATTGAATTTGCTTTAAATTAGAGGGTTAGAAACCGTAATTCAATTCGTTTTTAAAATTAGAAAATGAAACGGAATTCAATTCTGTTTCTAATTTTAGAAACGGAATTCAATTCCGTTTCTAATTTCAGAAACGGAATTCAATTCCGTTTCTATTTTTACATCTAACAAATTAATTTTTATACTTTATTTTTTTAGAAACGGAATTTCCGTCGCTAAAGGCAACTCTATTTTACCCGCCAATGTTCCCGCGATAAATTTGCGACGGAAAATTCGACCGTTTCAATTTTCGTCTCTAATTCCGTTTCTATCCTCTCGCCATTTACTCCCACCAACAATTAGTGACGGATTTTTATTCCGTTTCAAATTTTTGTAGCAATATTTGCTTTCAGTTTCTATTTCGTTTCTATTCCGTTTCTAACTTTAGAAACGGAAATGGCCGTTTCTATTTTCCATTTATAGGTTTTATTTCTTTGTAGTGGAATTTCTAATTCTCGCAAGAGAAACTACAAGAGTATTGAAATAAAATTGCTCTATATCTTATTCATGCCAAATATTATTTAAATAGCCCTGCTTATTAACCGATCGCCCAAACCATGGGGCACTACCTTAATGATAATTAAAATAACCGACAACAACTTAAATCCTACAAGTTATTAGCTCAACAATATTATAGTCGCCTCGCACTTATTCCGCTCGTAGTGGTCGTGAGATCATGCCGCTTGAATCCCATAATATTTCTGGGATTCTCTCACCGCTTCACGGCTAAGCGAAAAAGTCGCATCAATGACGCGTTTAAAGTGTCAAGGAAGAGTAACAATGACGCTTCCCTAAAACGTCATGGTATCGATCAAGCCATTGTAAATAGTTTAATACATTGACAGCCAAGCAAGTGTCATCATTTCAATAAAAACATTGACACTTAAGCAAGGCCATAATCTTTTCAACTCAATATATTTTACTATGACACTTTATGAGCCGCCATTGATTTTTATATATTCTCATTCAACCTTGACACTCTTGTCATCTTCTTCTGGAGCATTACAAATCCTATTGTTACTAATTTCATTAATTATATATAAATCCTAATATAATATTCATAGACAAAAATATTCACATATTGTGAAAATCATATAGATTAGAAAAAGACAATATAAAAGTCATGGATATTGAAATAAAGACTATCTATATATCAATCGTCCAAAATTACATTTATATATATTCCCACTATTTATACATTTTATGAGTAGGAATGCAAAACATTCTTCAATTAACAGGCAGTGGAGGATCTTCCCATAAGAGAGTGCACCGAGCCCATCAAAACCACCACACGAGGCCTTTTAATCTCTATTAAAAATATGGAAATATGATCACTAATGAATAATTACATATATTACTTAGATGGAGTTTGATGTTTCCATAAGTCATCAGCTTAAATAGAAATAGACTATCGCAAATCAACGCATCCTAAAACATGTGCCAATAGTGTAAATGTTCATTGTAACATAACATGATTGCTCATACTAATTAAGTTGTAAAGATTACTACATGTATTTTGGGTTGCTTATTTAGTTTATCGCAAGAAGGCCGCAATCTAGGAAAATATACAAAAGCTTAACAAACCCATCTAATTGAAATCATGTAACTAAGATTTAAACTTATTTCTTCTTCAGTATGATGAAAACAAATTATGCCTAGATACTTCATACAAAAAGTATGTGGAGGCATACCTTCGAATGGTAGAAGAAGATGCGAATCACCACTACCGGTATAAGAAAGTTAGATGATTTGTTTAATACTATGGCTTTGACTAATATATATCTAAGTTAATAGAATGTTGGTTGTAATTAAGAATGGTTTATTGAAATGATTTCATTTAGAAGGAGTCATTTCTTTCTCGCTTTATAGCATGAAAAATTTATTCTTTAAATCATTACCAAATAAGTCTTCACCTTTTGACATGAGTTTACATAGTCAAATAAATACTTTTTCCTTAAAAAAGTATATATTTCAGTGGAAAAAGAAAAAAGAAAAACAAATATATCTTCAATTTTTTATATGATTAGATATAGAAACCAAGTAAAGAACTTTCTAGTCCAATTGTATGCATTGCTTATTATTTTTGATGAGTGTCGGTGTAAGTGACTTTCATATTAAATAAAAATCGAACTCAAATTAGAATAACACTTCTATTGCAATATGATTCCACTAATGATTGTTAGTAAGATGAAACTGCCATCATAGCAATCGACCTATAGAAAAAAAGACAAATAACATAGCAAAAAAAGGATGACACAATATTATATACATATCTTCATATCTCGAAAAATAACAAAGTGAATCAAGCACACAGAATCGCTGAACAAATAAGCATATATACATGGGGATATGACTTCCTTTATCCGAAATTAATAATTAAATTTTTAAACAAAGTGGAATATAATTTATTCAAAAAACGCTCACTAGACTTGTCATTTCCAAATAAAATTATGCTAAAAATGGATTTAATATTTGAGGACAACTCATCACTACTCGTGGAAAGAATGTATTAATAGTATTCCATAAAAATGAATAGTATCATAAAGGAAATTCAAAGCTATAGACCTAAAAGATGATAATATAATAAAACACATGAATGTAAACTACAAATTTTTAGAACCAAAAGCAAATCAAAAGACATAAAGTATCAAATGTTCAATGAAAAAGGATATAGCTCACATACACTCGTATCAATCCAAAAAACACCGATCATTGATTACATAACTTGATTTTTCGCTTGCCAAAAAAACCCGCAAAGCAGCTAGGTTAATATAATAAATCGACATGAAATTGATCTAAAAGGGATCAATACATAAAAGAAATTATATTTAATACAAAAAATGAAATAAATACTAATGATACAACCACCTAGATGCATAAGAAATTACAAATACTTTCAGATTATATTATCATTGCACACTTTTTCTCTTCTACCTTATATATATATATATATATATATATATATATATATATATATAATCATGAAGTTGAATTGTCCAAGGTATTGAATACTCAGAGAGATTTATAATTCAGCATTTTATTTACAAAATGTATACTATTAGAAAAAGTAAGCACAAGTAATTTATCAACTCCACCACTATTTTAATAGTGAGATTCTAAATTTGCACAAAATGAGCAATAAAGCACTTGTAATGCTAAATTGATATATACATCAATTTTAAAAATATCTTAACCTCTACAATACAAAAACTTTATTAGAAACTATATAATTTTTTATGAAGTTAAACTCCTAAACTACTAGTAAAATGATAAAAAAGTTTAAAACACAATGATAATTTGACAACTTCTATCTGTTCTCTCCATATTTACAAAAAAATTTTTCCATGTTGTAGATAATTATTCATTTCCTCAGGAGCACAAATGATTAAAATAATTAGATCAAATATATTACATTAACTTCCTTTGATAGTAATTTTACCAATGCAACATGATTTCTGATAAATAAATGACAATTCAATACATTGTACCTTCAACTAAAAAGTTATTATCAATCGAGTCACTGCAGCACCCAATCCGACGGACTTCATTTATCTCCATTTCGCTAAGATTTTTTTTCCATCAAACTAATAACAAAGTAAATATACATGATTTGATTAGTTAAGTTGATATAGTAAACAATATAAATATTATGAAAATTTATTATTAAGTATAAATTAACTCACGAGATGCCTTGAATCAATAATAATGTCCTTCATATATCGTATTACATAATATCCACATTCCAAGAATTACCCGAAGTTGCCTTGGACACTATAAATGAAAATGTAAACCATTATATTATGATCCATAAATTAAAATGTATGATTTTTTTGGAATTTTAGTATTATGAACTAAACTTATAAACAACAATCAAAAGCTAAATAATTTATACCGACTACAACCTTACCCATGTAGGCTCTCTTTGACGCTTTTTTGCTTTCGCCTGGGATGGATTCTTAATGCCCTATATAATGACAATACTATTAAATATATATCACTAATAATTCAAGAATTGCAATCTAGAAACTATATATGCCAATATCCTATAAATCATCACATGAGCCGATGTAACATCTGTCAAGGTAGTATACCGTCATCGTCCTTGTCTCAATGCTACCAACACCCAATGAAAACTGAAATTTTTTTATTAAAGTGAGAGATCTAGCAACAATAAGCAATTGAGAAACTTATAAACTATCATAAACTTACTCAGTCAGATGGAACAAAATATAGTCAGCACAACTCAGATTCATTAATCGATCGCAATAACCCTTCAATCGTTTTCCTTTGTCGTTTCCGCATTCCACCTTTCTAAACCAATGCGTTAACAAAAGCAAATCTTTTCTCTACCTCTTTTGCATCAACCATCTTCATACAAGTGCCTTAGTTGAAATTCAAAAAAAGTCATACAAAAATATGAATAGTTTACATGCACCTAATAGATACTATTAAACTATAATGTACTAGGTCAATAAAAATTAAGCATAATTTCCCTACCAAACAGAATATGATGGTTGATCTGACACTTCTTTTGATGAGATTATCATATCCATATCTTCTCTCATTAGAAAGGTTCTAAAACCAAAACATCAATCGAAGTTCAATGGATTTTACTTGATTTTCTAACCAACATTAAGTCCAACCAAGGTGTCAAAGTTCTGATATCTTGGAGGATTTTCACATTTGCCTTTTGTTTCCGTATTCCTTTTTTTCAATTCTCGACTTCCTATAAAAAAAAATATAAGGTTAATCATCTCATTGTTTTATTCTAACACATATTATGCTTATTAAACTATATAAAAATATAAAAATATTTGACCCTAGCAGATTTAGCACTTAGAATGACAGCGCCGCCATAAAACTTCATAACCAACACCGTCTAACAAGAGTACTCTAACGAACAAATCGAAGTGTTGTATTTGGTTCATACCAAGCGATCCACCACTACCAGTACCGGGACCACATTCACGACAATCGTACCACCCGCCACTATATTTTCCTCGCATGTACCAATCGACACTACCACCAGCAAATTAAACAAAATTCTCGCTTATATTTAGTTATATTGATGAAGTTTGTATGTATAAATTAAGAATTGTATTTTTCAAACTCTTGCCCACCTTTTAAGATTTTTAGGTTTACAAGTGTTTTGGTATACCGATAAAATTAAACTAGTCGACAAATAAATTTTTTCGAGGTTCTTTTAGTAATCGGGCTGGGTCAGATCTTGAACATGATCGCCAGGCACTCAACAAATCAGTACTACATGATTTGTTTTCAAGTTACAACCACCCATATCAAATATCGAGGTGTAGCTGGTACCATTTCCCGTAAAGCTTTGCTAAAATGCCAAATTAAACAGCCACGTGCTCGTGATGTTTACAAAATCTCAGACGCACGATCACCACTATGAAAAACTCGTTGATGCGTGTAATGCTTCCCTTTACCACGTACCCGACCGCCATATTCCTGGTTCCCAATGCCTCGCGGTAAGCATATCATTACCCATAATAATCTCACCGTCTCGAGACTCCTTCAAGAGATCATCCTAAAAATACAAAGCGCTATAAAATTATGCTCAATCTAGAAATGCATAGTATTCTGCTAAAAACAAACTAAATTAGTTAATGTAAACAGAACCTACAATCTTCTTCACAACAGGTATGATTAAACTTCTTCATAATCGCATCTTTCCTTTCCCTACTTCCACAAATGCTTCTATCAATACTTCTACTACACCCAGCCAGTCACCGTTCGTAAGAATTATAAAAGACATCATAGTTACCCTTTTATAAAATACTTATAATGAAAACATGTATAAATACCAAAACCATTATTTTTACATGTATTAAATTCATAAAACTTCAAATTAATACATTTAACTTACCAAATCTTCCTTTAGTCTTGTTATCCTTTCTACTTAAACTTTGATCAGATATATGTTTCTTCCTTCTCTCTTTCGAACTTTTCTAAATTCTCAATATTTTATAAATGTAAGAATTAATATGTACATTTTAGTAAGAATAACGAATATGATTCGTACATGTTAATATAGCATGTTTTGTCAGCTTCACCCGAAATGCATTAGAGAGTCTATCTTTAACAAAATATTCTAATCACATCTCAATGAAGCTATATTCAATGGAGGATTCTTCAACATTTCTGGGTTATCCTTGAAAGGGATGATGTATTTCTACTGCTATGGTTCTTAAATGACCAAAACTTCTTCCTATTGTTCGCATGCAATTTCTCATACTTCTTTTATCCAACGTGTAAAAGCGCCTACAAATTATCAATATATTAGTATCATATCTTGTAGCAAATAAAAATATTTTATCAACAAATTAAGTATAAGTAGGTTACCTCAATCGTTGGCCCCACTAATTACTTTAATCGAATGGGAACTCTCTGCTAATCTCTATCTTATAGCACCATTGTCCTCAAGTATCACACCCAAGTGAGCTTGTAAGATGCATTACATCACCAACAAAATTACCATCTTGTCAGATTCTTGATGAGAAGTTTTATGCCTTACTCCTATCCTTGATAATCATACATTTTCGAGTCATTCCCGATAATTCCTCTTTATGCTTTTGTACATCATCCGATCCATACCTATAAGCAAAGAAAAGTAAGATATTTTAAAAATGATGTGAATATGAATTGAACAACCAAAAGGAAAAAAAAAGTTGAAATACCTTTTTCTTCGTCCTTCGACATAATGATACCTCTATAAAAGAATGTTAAGCTTTAAGACATTCAGAGGAGCAGTTGTGGCTTGATGGAGAGGACTTACTATAAAAGAATCCAAATTAAATAATCTATTATAGTAGACTTTCCATTCATTTGTTTTACATGATGATAATTTGATTTATACTCTTGTAAAATTTAAATGCATATATAATAGTTTGACAAATCATTCAAACATACATAAAAACATATAAATGAAGTGACAAAAATTATATCTTAATATCCAACCTTTACATGGTAAATCATTTTAGAAAATAATTAGAGAATGTCATCACTCAAAATCATTATGTGTATATTTAAATGATCAAAGAAAGATTTTGAAGCAAATCAATCAATATTCTGAATCATGTACAAACTAAGTATCATTTAGATTTGTTTTCTCAATCAAAAAGAAGTTCGGACAGATTCGCATATATATATATATATATATATATTATGTTATACAATTAGCAAAATAAATCAGTCATGGAAAGACGCCAATCCAAATCCTTTAATGTCTTCCCGCATGCATATTGCTCGAGAGTCATCAATATCATCAAATGAATCTACTTTTGGCAAATGCACTAATGGGAGGATGGTGTTCAACCGAAAAATTTACAAGGTCATCTATACCTCCTTATGTAAGAAGTCTTTTCGAGGAATTGATAGATCATTGACCATCCCGCTCAAGTCAGTCTTGTATATATAGAAATCTTCGCTGCTTGGCGGCGTTAAACAGAATGAATATGATTTAAAGCCGTACCTTTGTCAAGTCAACCAATGTAAAGCCAAGTTCATCAACTTTAATGCCGTTTGTTTGTGTCAACCCGCCACACTTGAAAACCTGAATTCGAACATACCGTAATCAAGATCCCAAATCTCAATACGACCCCATAAAACATAGCTCACCAACATTGATTCTTATCCTTTGCACTTGCATTGTTGTCGCTACAACACTAACTCCACTGCTTTGTGTCAAGGAATTCATCTGCTCCTTTGTATGATAACGAAGCATCCATTGGATGATATATCCATTATACTAACACATAGTGACTAGTGGCCATGTGCTATCCATTTAAGGGTTTCACTATGTGTTCTCGTTCAACAATGGCAACATCAACCTATAAAAGTTCCCGAATGTTATTAATTATTTTAATTTCTAGTGTTAAAAAATAAGGCACATATGACATTGGCCTAATACCTTTTCCCCAACCATGAAAGTACGCGTATGCTCATCTTGTAGCCACTTTGCTTCTTAGCTCACGAGGATTTTGCATTCAACCATGACATGTGCTCTCTACAAATCACATACAACTCTTAATTAGTAATGTAAATTTATCATAAAAAATAGAATAAAACACAAATGTATGGTCCTTACTCAATAAAAGGTTGCACGATAGTCGTATTCTCCAACACATAATGATGTGCTTGCAACAAAACAATGGGATCAACTTTCATGACAAAACTTCCAGGTAGAGGTGTCCCAATTTTGTGGTCAATTCTTAGACCAATAGGAATCCCAATTGCATCCACATTAGAGAAGAATTCAGTGCAAAACTCAATAGCTTCCTCCCAGAATGTAGCATCTAACAATACATCCTTCGTGGCTACGCTGCCACATAACTCTTTTAGTACTTTCATGAACCTTTCAAAAGGGTATATCCATCTAAGATAAACTGTCCACATAGTCTTACCTCTTACAAGATGCACCGCCAAATGGATCATGATTTGCAAGAAAGAAGGTGGGAAGTACTTTTCAAGCAAGCATGTCACAACCAATCATCAATTCATCCAGTGTGGTGACATCAACCATTTTGCCAAAGAGCATTGAAAAGAAACCAGTCAAATAGCAAGTCTAACATGCTTCGGTAGAAAGTGGGATCGCAATGCAACCGGTAGCAATTGGCAGCCATGTGATGATAATCATGTGATTTTAGCCAACAAGCTTCAATTCCTCCATGGATAAGGTTTCTAAAGTTTGAACAAGATTCCTCCGAACTTTCAAGTCCGCTAATGTTTGGCCAAAAGATCTTCTTCTCCATTCTGTAGAGTGTGTAGCAAGCCGGTGGAAGATAAGCGCTTCGTTTCAAACCTCGTGCTAATTCGCATCTTTTGCCCATTCCATAAGATCTAAACGAAGCATTTGGGTCCATCCTTTGTCTTACCTTGAATGTTAAGTAATGTACCAACTATGCTTTCACATACATTTTTCTCAATGTGCATCACATCCAAGTTATGACGAACATGTAGATATCTCCAATACTCAAGATCAAAGAATATGGATTTTTTCTTCCAACAACATGCAACATCGCTTTGGGACTTATTCGGCCGAACCTTCTTCTTTCCCAAGAATTACAAATATTATCCATTTTATGTAATATCGCCTTCCACATCTGGTTGTGGAGGTGGATCGAAAGTCTTGCTCTCACTATCAATGCCTTTTTCTCTGCTTCCTATAAGGATGGTTGCATGGAAGAAGGCCTGTAGAATGAGTTCTTTTTTCCCATGCTTCAATCTCGGAATCAGTTTGTCTCACTACATATGGGGCAAGCAAGTACTTTTAACCTGCATAACTCGATAAGTTCCTATATGCTGGGAAATCATCATTGTCCATAATGTAAAACAAATTTTTAATGTAAAAACTGCTCATACGCATCAAAAAGCTTCAATCCCCACCCCATAAAAGTTTAAGATCTTCATCAACGGTGCCAACAACATCTATGTCATTACTGTGTTGTCGCGGACCGATATCACAAGGATAATAACATAAATTTTCTCTTCACGCATAACCATGGTGTGGGAAGGTTGTAAATGATGATTATAATGTGCCAACAACTATGCTCGCTTACTCAAAGAACTAAGTGAGGATTTATACCATCACCGAAATGGCAAGTCTAAGATTTCTAGTTTCCACTAAAATCGCCATTTATGATCAATTAACTTCCATGATGGGGAACTGATGATGACACATCTTCCATCAAACACTCTTCCGTGCATGCCAAGTGAGATCTTTTTGTAATTTTTTGAGAACAAACATTCTCAATCGTGGATGGGTGGAAAATACCACATGACTTTAGCCGAACACCTTTTCTTTCGTTTCGTCAATTCACCTTCCACCTCGACGCCCACAAGTAGACATGAAGATGCATTTTTAATTCATTCCTATATAATATGCAATCATTCGACATGCATGTAGATCTTTTCATACTCCATTCCCAATGCATTCAAAGTCTTCTTTGCTTCATACATAGATAGTGGCAACTCATTGTTTAAAGGCAACATTTCACCAAGCAATCCTAATAGTTCTGAAAAGCCTTTATCACTATCCATATTCAAGCCGACAGATAATTTTAACTAATGCAAGATAGTTTGTAAATTTTCTACAACCTCGGATATAAAGGTTTCTCAAAGATCATTCAGTATTTTTGTACTTCGGTCATCCCGAAATCATCACGAAAGTGCCTTTAACCATTTCAATCAGGCAAATACCACATCATCACAGACCTGGCCTTTGTACAACGTTTTGCTCCTTTAGTTGTTGAACCATCGCCGACATGCTTCCCCATGCCAATACCATGTAAGGTAACTTTGATCAAATCCATAAAAACAAATGTTCTAATGATTGAGGAGTATGAAATATCAAATTCCCACATCGTATGCAAGGGCATCTAATTGATATTTGCTTGTTGAATTTTAAACGCAAATGATAAAGTGATCTAACCCTATCCTCATATTCCTTAGACTCCTATCCCTGAAATCCAACAACGATCCATTTCTCTACCATGAGAAATACATTTCTACATTAAAACACTTAGGGATAATAAGAGGGTAGTTGAGAAATTAAAGTGAATGTGGTAGATATTAGTTTATTAAAAACAAATACCTAAACAAAATATGTTAATGTTTATGCCGAAATGTTAATAAAGTGATAGCCAAGGGAGATCTTATCAATAATTATTTTAAGTCCTATGTTGATTGTGTTTCAGGTGTTTCAGATGTGTGGACGTAGTCTCAAATGGCATTTGAAGTCTCTTAATGATGTCAAAATAGTTTGACATAATATTGATTCTAAATGGTATAAAGTGATATCTTATCAAAACAGATCCATATGTATTATGTTGAAATTGTTTCCAGGGCAAGAATGTTGTGGAAAATAAAACAATGTCATGTTAGTGTGTTTGACTTTAGTCGTAAGTTTAAAACAAAGTTTCAATTAATTCGCTTAACCGTAGAAACAAAGGAGGAACCAAATAAGGAAAGGAAGATATGCTTCAAATGCACTCCTTGGATATTTTTCCTAAATAAGAAAAAAAAACCAGGTTAGTACTAATGAACATTAATCCTAATCAAAATAGTCATTTCAATGAATAGAGTTAATTACTAGACAATTGAGGACATAAGTATTTCAAAGCCAACAATTATTATAGATTTCATCTCATTAGCTCGGCCTAAGTTTTTACCATTGCAAAATTTAAATCCCATATCACAAAAATGAATATATTACACAATGACCCAATTAAATCGCCATAAGAATTATATTAGAGAATTTCCAATTCGTAAACATCATCTCTGAGAAATAATGAAAATGTTCAATTTTTTCGAAATGTCGTTGATTTTGAAGAAGTATCAGAAGAACATTCTTACAAATATCTCTAAAATGACATAAAGAGAGAGAGAAAGAGAGGAGGCTGCCTTATTTCCAAAATGGAGATCCCACATAAAATTATGATCACAAGGCTCAAACCCAGATTCAACTTACAACAAGCTTCACCCTAATAACCTTTCAACATAAAAAACAATGTTGAACTTCCGTAATCCGAATAAACCAAGCAATTCCCTGAAATCAAAGAATAATAGCAGTGATGTTTGAGAAAGGTACCAACAAAAAATGTCTCAAACAATACATTCCCTTCAACCAATTTTCGAATCCAAGATCTCCTTCCAATTGGAGAGCCAAATCAATCAAAACCAAAGAGGCAAAATTCGACAAAGATGAACACCTCCTATGTGTCGAGAAAATTCTGGCATAACCATGACAATACATTGTGCCATATATATAGTATCAATGGGAAATATCTTGATATCTTTTGGTAACACACTCCTCATCTACAGGACCCTAGTATTACAAGAATGTGAACTCAATCCCCTACATTATTTGGTACAACACGTGCCTTACAATAGTGCACCTCCATGGGTCATGCATGAAATACTACTTTCCCATGGTAAACCAAATTAATAGTTTCATCACACACTACCTATCAGATATTCCACAGAGACCACTACCAAGAGGGTAGTATATATTAATTATTAAGGTTGTGAATTCATTTTTTAATCATGGTATCCAAAGTTAGCTTATGTGCAATTAGAATAACCTATGAGGCCTTAAAGTTAATGATATGGTAAATTCTTCAATGGTCCTAAAATTTACTTAAATATAAACATATTCTCAAACGTGTTCAATGGTATTAAAACATTAAGGTTATCTTTGATTATTGGATAGTTCATAAAATAATATTGTATGTTCTTCTTAAATAATAAAATAAACATTAAGGTTGTCTGTTTCTTTCTTTTATAGCTGATACCATACTTTGGTTTGGAAATTTCTCGAATCGGTCAGTTCGAAGGGAGTGGCTTGGTTTGTTTTTCTTTCATAAAAAATAGTTAATTAAAATTAAAAACAAACAAACAAACAAACAAATTGACACGCAGTAATTTGTCGATACCTAAAAATATCTCAACTCTGATCAGATGTTTCTCCACCGACAAGCCTTTTTCTCGCAAGAGAATCCACTCATACCGGGAAATGGGTTACCAGTAGCTTTTCCTCTAAATGGATATTGAAGGATTACAAATAAAATAATGATTAAAGAAAAGGAAACCTGGGCATTGATTGGTCGATACCATTACGGAAATTAAAAAAGAAAGAAACGGAAAACATAAAAACATGTACTTGAATTCAAAAAAAATCAAATTTGACAATCCTAAAAACACTGCTTGTTTTGAATTCTACCAAAATGCAAAGCCCACGTAAACATGGATTTCTTAAAGACAAACTCCCAACTTTTTTTCAATTTCGGAGTTTACTGGTTTTCAAAGGCCCGTCCCATCATTCTACAAACTACCAAGTCCATCCCAATAATCAAAAGATTACACTTATCCAATTTGTTTGCTTGCTTGTTTGTTTTTAATTTTAATTATTTTTATGAAAATAATACAAAAATAATACTCCTTCCTTTCCCGTACAACCCATTTCAAGAAATTTCCAAATAAAACCTAACATTAACTTAAATATAATACAATAATATTTATTACAAAATAATAGTAATTTGACAGATAGAACAAAGACTATCAGATAAAACTAAGAGTAACTGACAAGATATTGAAATTCCTTTTAAGTTACAACATGTACTATAGTCATTGATTACAATATTATTGTTTCATGTATTAATTTCAAATATTATTTTTATTTTTTAAACTATTTTTATTAATTTAAGAAAAACAAAAAAAAAATCAAATCTACAAAACCATCTTCTTTAACTCCGTTTACAAAAATATGTCTAGAAGTGCCCTACCTGGGTCCGGGCGGATCTTCAGAGGCTGGCCTGAATACTTTTCCCATCGCTTCACGATAAAAGGTCATCACCCAACCTCGTCGTGGGAAGCATGCCTCGCACGCTGTACCTTAAAATAAACCCGAATGTAAGAGTTACGTGTAATGCATTTTAACAAAAGACTACAATTCAATGCAAGTAGCACTCCATGCGCATTGTCTTGAAAGCGTAGTTAAAAAGAAGACTAGCAAAAACAAAATCATAAAAGAAAATGAAAAGCAAAGAATGGAAATCAGATACATATCAATTCGCTATGCCTTTTCGCAAAACGCATCAATGCACCACATAAACCGCAGCTTATACTAACGTTGATTCTCCTTCTTTCGTGTTTTTGAAAGTAACCAACCACGCTCTATCAAATTTAAAACTTCCATTTGAATAATCTATCCATAAGTGGAGAAAAGATAAAAAGAAACTGAGAATTATTAATGGAAGATACAGCATTCTTTAATTTTGCTTTTATCTCGCATGATGTAGATAGTCACACAACACATCTTGTTTGTGTAATAAAAAGGAGACGTGGTCATTGAAACTTCAACAATAGAGAAAGATAAAGAAGAGGGTCTGCTTCACGCGAGCTCACACAGATTAATTGATACTTTCAGTCCACTAAGGGCAAGTGAATAATCGATAAAGATTGCCGTCAAGCCAATGCTTAATTCATCCCCACAAAGCAATGTTTTTCAAACTTGCAATGTTCCAAAAATGATGAGTCGCCCCGAGGGCCTCAAAAAATGAGTTACTGCTACTCGCTTGTACCAATCAATAATGGCTCTGATTGAGGGAACTGAAGAAGACTTGACCCGTAAATGAAACCCTCGTGGATGCCTTTTCCCCGTCGTCGTCTGGCCGTCAGAGTCCACGATATTTTAGAAACATGTAACTCGCCCACGTCTTTACCTCACCCATGCACGCGTTTAATCTATTTTTCAACCACCCGGACCGGCGACGTCAAGATCTTTGGGTTTCTTTCCTAACCCAAACTACTGTCGAATTTACCTTATCTCTCGTAACCCACAAAGTGGTCTTAACCGATGGATTTACCTGCATCTTCATCCTCAATCCAGCACGACGCACGAAGCCCACAAATGACCCATTCTTTGGATCTTCATGTTTACGACTCATCTCACCGCATCTAATTTGGGATCCCTTTGATCCCAGGAGGTCCCCCCCAGAGATCGCGCGCTGAAACACGACAATAACACTACCGCTCTGACCATGGCCGACGATCGGCTTCCAAGATCGAACCTCGGGAGCCCTCCCGCACTCCTCTCGTGATCTCACCTGATCCTGTTTCGCCCCCTCAAGATCTCAAAGATGTAGCCCCTGAACCCTATAAAGGCTTCACTGTACTCAACAACTTAATAGACAAGTGACCGAAGACGTAATGGCACACAGCTTCTATCGCCATCATCCCCAACCGATGCACAACCCGCTTCTTTTGGATGGTACTAAACTATTAAAGATCGCACTTAACACTAGACGGATAGGACTCCCATCAACTCCGCCTTCCCATTTCGGGAAACGGGAAACCCCAGTACAGACCACGGTCGGTCAAAGCTACGAAGAGTTTCCTCCCACAAAGAGTAAATCATGTTCTCGAGCGGAGACGAATATCATAGAAGAACCGACTGAAACTCCATTTCGGAGAGAGGAAACCCCTTCACTCCAATGCTTCTAACCTCAAACCCCACCATATTCACGCCTAGATCGAAACCCGCTTGCCCTAAAGAGCACTGAGGGCAACCCTATCTATGCTGCCAACCATCCTTAGACTGATTTCCACCTTAAACAAAAGTAATCAATCTCTCACATCAAAGATCTACCCCAAAATTTCTATGCTAACGGATTAAGTTATTTGGGTTTCCGTGAGAGGCAAAGATTCTCGAATCCCCTCAGATTGGTTTCTTATCGAGTGTTATTCCAATATGGGCTTTGATGGCGAGGCCTTAGAGGTAAAAGGAAAATTAAAGTTACTGAGAGTTGAAGATGTCATACCGATCGGGAGTGACAACATTGATATCGAACGGCGGCGTTGTGGTCAGACACAAACCACATCACGCAAAGCAAAATGTGCATTCCACTCATTTTCTTCTTAATCACCCTCTTCCATTACTCCACACAAATAATATACTCAAAGGCTTTCTTCTACCACTTACTTACTAAATATTCCCATGGAAGACCTTCAAAATTGAGAGTTTATCGAGCTCCAGTTTGGATCAAGCTTTCTCGCCACTTGCTTCTTTTCCCAAATATTTCCCATGGAAGACTCCTTCAAAATTAGTGTTTATCTAGGGCTTGAAGTCGGGATCGTAAAGGTAGGGTTTGAGAGTGAGTATCTACAGGAATGTTATATATATATATATATATAGATAATGACATTTCAAAAAATGTCAAGGTTTTAGTATTGCTTCAATGACATTTTAAAAGCATCAAGGTTCAAATGAATTTTATTTTTAATACACTTTCAACTATGACGTTTTAATAAGCCGTCATAAAATTTTAAAAAGTACACAAGATTATGACGCTTCAAATTAAGTGACATTGTACATTAAATGATATTCGAATAATGACATTGTTTATAAAGCGTCATGAATGAAGTGTCATAAATATTAATTTTTGTAGTAGTGTCTGCTGGACCTCCGTGGCTCATCAATCCCCTCCCCATCAAGTGGACCCTTGTCCGCAAGGTCCACGTTAGAGAAATGTTCCCAGAGGCTCGTTTTTCCCTGTGCTGCTTCTTCAGTGGTAATGACGCCTATCGCACAAGGCTTTCTTCATCTCTCCGCAGCCACCCAACGAGTGTCGATAATTCTTCAGTCCCAACACCACGCACCCTCTTCAAGAATCGGTGGGTAGGATCAGAGCACCCCGGTTCCGTGTCTACATATTTTTCGTGCAAAGAGACGTGAAATACTCCATACCCCGGCCAAGAGATTTGCTTGTACGCCACCTTGCCGATCTGCTCTGGCCGGGTATGGGCCCAAAACAGACTTGCAAGCTCGTGTGCTCTTCTAAATGCCGTAGGCCACAAGAAGGTCGAGTTTTGCTAAAGACTAAGTCGCTCAAATTAAATTCCACATCGCGACGACTTAATCACTGCTTGGTTTCATACGATTGATACTACCCCCGTGGCCACCGCGATAATCATCTCTATCAGAAGCCTTGATCGACGCATCCACTCCAAGTGAGAGCCCTTCTTTTCAGAGAGTGGAATGGTAGGGGTAACCGGCTCATAGAGAGCCCGAATGGTGTCATCCCCGTGGAGCGTGGTACGGTAGTCGTGATATACCAAAAGATTCGCCCATGGCGTAAAACTCAAGCCATTTCCGAGGCCACTGATGGACAAAACTGCGGAGATATTGCTCAAGACAACGCTTAACGACTTCGACTGACCATCTGTTTGTGGATGATAAAGGAGCTCATTTTAAGCTTACCCCGGGCCCAAAGCACCTCACAAACCGCTTACAAAGATGGGATCACGGCCACTTATAATCGATTCGGGGGCATGCCAAGGAGCTTCACCATTTCTCTACAAATGTGTCACCTACGACCTTAACCTGTAAAGGGACGTAAGAGCCAAAAATGAGCATGCTTACTTAACCCGGTCCACCACTTAATTAAGATACAGGTACGCAGATTTCTGCACTTCTCGATGAAATCCATAGTGATATCGCCCCACACTCGCGTGGATCGCAAGGTCAATAGTCCAATTTGTGGTAAGCGCTTTCTATCTTAGTCCTCCGCATGCTTCACACCGTATACAAATTCCTCGACATCCCCTCGCATGGTAGGCCAACAAAATCAGTTGGGTCAATCTTTTGTATAAGTTCTTAACACACCGGAAGTGGCCCGGCGCTTTGATCGGGCATGGAATTCCTCCAATATTTTGTCACAAAGATCGGTGCCCAGTAATGACACTCCGGTCTTATAAAAAACCAACCATGGCTAGTCTTGAACGGGCCTTCTGGCTTGGTCATAATGCAACCCACTCAGTAATATACTACTCCCTTGTAGGCCTCTTATTTCCATCCCAAGTGACTCGAGAGAACATGTAGCAGGGTCAAGTGCCCGGGCTTCTAGAGAGGAACCGCTGAATTTTCGGGCTCGGTTTGCAACCCATTCTATAATCATAGGCCCATTAATTTAGCTACCCATTTCTCGTTCCGGTAGCCACAATATCAAGCCTACAAAATATTTAAGGCTTTGCTGGTCCGCTTGAATAATAAATTTTTACCCAAGATGCATGGTCGCCATGTATGATTGCTCCACTGGTAGCGAGCATTTTGGCATAAGTGGACCATTTTCAGGACTCTAAGGTGCGCTCATGAACGTAAATTCAAGCCTCCCTTGCTGAGAAAGGACCCATTCCTATCCCATCCCATGCGCCTATCGAGCAAGGAAAGTTTCGGAAATCAAATGCTAATGGTGTGGAGGTCATGGCCTTTAGTGCAATGAAAGCAACTTCCGCTTCATCATTCCATTCAATTGTTCCTTTTAAGGAGGTGGTGAGAGGCGGCAAGTATTCCGCACTTTGCACAAACTTCCTATAATAGCCGTGAGACCTAGTGCCACGCAACTCGAAAGGCTTAGGTAGGCCAGGCCATGCCGCCATGGCGTCAATCTTCCTCGTCCACTTTAACCCCTGGTGGGCCCACACATGTCCCAAGATCAAGCCCTCACGCCAAAGCACACTTTGTTCGCTTTGATAAAAATTGATGATGTCCGAGAACCTCCAAGGTTGCCCTCAGTGTGCTAGATGCATCTCCCAACAGACTATATATAAGTATATCATAAAAAAAAACCAATATATGTTTTCAGAGATATGGGCGGAATATGGAATCATAATAATGGAAGGTAAGATCAGGCATCGTGATAACTGGTGGGGCATAACTAGATATCCATATGGCCATTATGTGTCCTAGCTGGGTCGCTTTCTTTAGGAACATCTAATGATGAACTCTCACCGATGATAGCCGCCTAGCGTCCACTGGGGTGAAGTGCAAGTAGCCCCATGCACCATCGAGCATATCCTCCACCGTCGGATCGAATCGGCCTTTACAAGGACCGATTCAGCGCACATAACTGCACAAAATCTCCAACTCCGCCATCTTTCTTCTTCACTGGGAGCATCAGACGAAATGGGCCAGTACTTAGTCGTATGATACCCCCGCCGAGCAGTGTCCCACCCGGCCAATTTCAATAAAGTATGCACATCTGTACGGCTTCGAACGCTCACTGATCTAACTCCTTCCCAAGCAGGATACGATGCTCTACTGCGGTGGCAACAGCTCGCTTCTTCATGATATCTGCAGTCTTCCAATAAGCCTTGCATGTCGTGTGGCATGCCTTCGTGAACTATGTTTGTGGCGCAGGCATGTAAACCGCAAATGATCGGCTCAGCGAAGCTCCTAGTTAGTTCCGAGGGACGTTTGGATCTGGGCTGATCGTGGGCCTTGCAAACTTCCCTAAACCTGGATGTTCCCATTTAAATCGCCCATAACAAATATTCTACCATACGATCACCACCCCAATGTCTCGCCAATGAACTCCCAACACGTCGTCCTATGATGCAGCCCAGCAAAGATTTCTAGTAAGAAGGGAATCTCAGAGCACAGACCTCGTCTCGAACCTCCCCACTCGAGTCTTTTCCATTGGCTACTCTCACCGTAAATTCTTCCACTTGGCACCATCGAATAAGGAGGCTAGCTACTTAGTGTCATGAAATTATGGGTGGAGCCATCGCTTCATCAACACCACCATCTCCAAGGATTCGATCGTGGCCATTACTCTCATAGTCTGGTGGGCCGGCCCACCCTACAACGCATGCAAAGCAATTTTCGCTCAGCCTGTCGTACCACGGCCCCGCTTCAAATTGATCGGCGACTTCACATATCACGCCTCGCCGTCTCAGCACCTCCAGAGCGAGCCGTGGGTCGCTGCACCATACCTCAAGAAGTGAATCGCTCATCGCAATGGAAACAAAGGTCTGGGCGGGCCGTTTCTCCGTGATCTCCTCCCATGTGAGCGCTGACCAGCGCTTGGTAACTCCAGGAGTTCCTGCCGGGTCGAGGTGGCGCCGAAGAGCTCCTACAAAGGCTGAGGTCGATGAATCTCCGCTCGCTTACGAGTTGTTCTCCGCATTCTCGCGAGGCTAATAGTGCCCTTCAATGTTCTCGCTTAAACATCTCTGATCCCATCCGCAATCTCCGGACCAGTCCCATGAAAGTACCCACCAAAGCTAAGGCTCACCCACGTACGCCACCGCCCCAAGAACCGCCTAACTTCGCCAGACCAAGGTGCCTACTTCACTACGGGATAACGCTCAACAAAATCCTCTCCTTCCGTGGGACCGCTTCGCCTCATAGTTCCTCCTCAACCCTAAATTCTGCGACATTCCGCCTTCTTCTCGATATCGCCAATGATCCACCGGCCACCACTGTCGGGGCTTCTCCTTCAAGGTGATACACGTAGACACTTGTGTGTTCTGTGTACAATGGAACTCAAAAATTGGTCATCCTTTAGAACCATTCCATTTTACCACTAGAGAGCTGGGAAAATCCAACCGAGTCACTCATGCGAGGATCAACCCCCAACTTCTTCTGGATCTCTTGCGGAATTTCGCTCACAAGAGCATGACTATGAGGGTCACTTCGAGAGAAGAGCCCGCCGCCTCGGATAGTAGCCTCCAAATACTTGAACTGTCGCTTATGCCTAACTCCATCCGCGTCATCCCCGCACGCCACCAAATCTACCTCCAACGCTCAACGTGTTCTTGCTACTAGCCATGATAGCCTGTACCGACACCAATTGATGGTCCTAATCGAGCTCATCGACTCCACCTCAAAGCAAGAGAAAACCACAAGAAAGATTGGAAATAAAAATCGCCTATATCTTATTCATGCCAAATATCAACAAATTCCCTGCTTATTAACCCGATCACCTGAACCACAGGGCACTCCACTCACCATAATTGTTAACCGAATAACAACTTAAATCCTACAAGTTAGCCTTCAACAATATTATAGTCGCTCCTCGGGACGGCCCCGCCCGTAGCGGTCGAGATCGGTGCCTTTGAATCCCATAATATTGGGATTCCTCTCGATCGCCCTCTGACTCCGTGGCTCATCGTATATATGGCACTTAGTCTCTCTTCTCCGATATGGAGAAAGCCAGATTGTTTCAGATGATATCACACGATAGTAATCCTTGTGCTAAAATTACGCCGGCTCCGCTTGATCGTGGCCGCCACTTTTGATTCATGACTACAAATACAAAGATTACGTAAGATCGGTTACTTTGGTGGATCCGTCAATTGTAATGGGCTACTTGATAAAGCAAAATATTTGATCTCGGGAGATGCTACTAATGGAGCCAGATGCCCTATATGGGGGGCGCTGGCGATGATAGATTTCAAGGTGAATGTTGAATCGCGAGGACGTTGTTAAAGACACCAGCCAGAGCCGAAATGGTGGGGTTTATGTACTCGCTAACGATACGCAGATCCGTGTGCAAGAGGAGGGCTAGAAAAGTGCGAAATTGATGATGAAAAAAGGGAACTATAAAAACGCAGTCAGAGTTTGATTGAAATAAGAGGAACCGTTCATCAATTCATCGCTGGTTACATCAGCATCCCCAAACAAGCAGGAATTTACTCTACCCACGCATTATAAAAACACACGAGCCGCCGACGCACCGTTTAAATTAGAAGTTGCCTCTACCAGATTATAAATGCATTCAAGATTCACATTTGCACACCAAAAATACAGGACTATATTTAATAAAGATCATGACCTATCAATTTACTTGTTTCTCCATATGAATATTTTGAGGCCATCAAATGGGTGTTAGCATTTGATGAATTTGACGTTTTTATTTGTTGAATTCCGAGAATGAAGAATAGGTGATCAAGAAGAGGAACTCGGGTGTTAGCACACAAAAACACATGATGATCAGGTTCTAAGACCTCGACGTGATACGCGCTTATCAAAAGACAAATGGCTTCCGAGATCGCCTTGAGCGTGGATTACATGTATTAGCATTTGGTCTTACTAGTTGATATGATATTTTGTTAGTTTGATGGATGAAAATAGACTTTGTTTTGGATGAATATTTCAATATACAACTATTTCAGTTAAGGTAGATCAGAAGAAGTTTATTAGATAATAAATACAAGAAGGTTACGAACAAGGAGAGCTTTACAAAGAACAAATTATCGTGATCCAAACAGCTTACCGACTTAAAAATTTCACTTTGATACTCTAGCCCCATAATCTCATATATTTTAATTGTTAAATAATCTAATCCACCCTGCAATTCCCATGCCATGTACCCCAACACTTATGATCCAAGTCCAAGTCACTCACCTCTCTCAACCTCAAGTCTTCAAAACGATCACCAGACTGCTTTACGCAAATCACGAAATCAATTTGACATTTCTTTAATTCCTTCTTCCTTTCTTCTAAAGACTCAAGGATCGTCTCAAGTGTAAACACCGAAAATCAAACGTGATATGACCATAAGGTTAGCCTCAAACAAGGCCGCCAACGGAGGATTTTCCTAGAGTATGTCTCTCTGGGTAACACGGCGATCCAATCTCCTGGCCGTCAGACAAGAAGGCGTAAGGCTCTACACTAAAGGCAATTTACTGTGGTACCGCAGATTTATCTAGTTTCAAACTCCTGAGGTGATTCTCCTCACTGGGTTTTGTATTCCGCATTTAAGTGTTTTACGAATGTTTCTGGCTTGTTCGAGGCCTAGAGGGTGTCGTTTTTGATTCATCCCAAAACACGGACCTAATCACAAAATTCTTCGAGAATATGATAAATTTGTATCGCTCCACTCATTGATTTCGTGAAATCATGCATTTCAGCAAGGATGTGTGCATTGATTGATTGAGGCCTAAATGGTTTGAAAAACCCGGTTCACTAAGAACTCGAAGATTAGGATTTTCGAATAGTAATCGAGGGCTCAACATTCCCAAATATGTTCTTAAGAATGTGTCACGCGAAATTTGTTCGGGTTAAGTAATTCGAATCGAATTGCTTCAGGTTCTAACACAACCTGGCTTTAGCTTAATTCTTTGAAAGGTAAATGATAAAATCATAACATGTCGTATGATTTAATTTCTATGTAAATATATTCATGTTATATATTCGCATGATTATACTGTAATTGAACTGCATACATAGACCTTATATGCACTGAACTTTATTTATAGAGCAGTGCATGAATTAAGTCTATATAAAAGGTTCTATAAGTAAATTAAAAATGTTAATCATCTGAGGGTAGTCCAAACTAAATAATATATCAACCGCCGCAGCGCCCGCCTGATATTTATTCATCTGGAGGGTAGTCCACAACACAATATATCAACCGTCTGAGCGCCGCTGATGTTTATCTTACTCCGAGGGGTAGTCCATTAAACAAATAATATATATCAATCAGCCTGGTTTTCCAATTGATATATTCACTTCCGAGGGTTGCCCACTAATAACACAATAATTTCATACAAGGCTTAGCGCAAAGAGAGAGCCTGCAGAATTCCTGGATATGAGTTGGTCAAGTGTGATATCCAAGTAGGATCATACCGCTTGAACGGGCGCTTAAATTGGAACATCGTGACCGCACCAGTGGTGAGTGTACTCACTTCAGTACGTATTCTCCCATCGTAGCTTTAGCTCACCCTGGCTGATCCCCTTTTCGTGCAGCCAGGAGCGGGCGTGAAGACTCGGCTTCGGTCCCGAGGTCGGGATAAGAAGAAAGCCCAGTGTGGCTATGATATTTACATGTATTAGAATTTGAGTCTTTTTTAATACAGGTCGTATAAGAGTAAAAACATCAACTCGAAACTATCGATATAGCTGATATACAAATGAGCACGTTTGATGGGCCCATGGGCTTTACGACATATATATTGCATATATCAAGTTGATCGTACAGTTTATACTGTGCCTTCAGATTCAGTGAGCCCCGCATGCGCGAGACTCTCGCTCGATTTTCTAAAGTGGTGCTCTGCAACCCGACCTCCACTTGTATTCCGCGGCTCATCAGTCAACCTGACCCCAAGCCAAGGCTACTGAGTGGGTCCGCATGCCTATTTTTAAACTCCAATCGCTGCCACTTAGCCCTCGTTATGGCGAGCGTAAAGGGCTACCGCTCTAGATCATGCAATTCCATATCCATACGGGCTACTGGGTTTAATTAGTTTTATCGTTTTTATCGCTATTTTGTCGTCTTGCCAGCCAGGCTACTTGGTTTTAAAGTACATTTGCGCCTTACGGCCAGGCTACTTGGCCTAGGCTATTCTACCTTTTATTCTACTCAAGGGCCGAGCTCGGGCAAATCAGTTGTTGTCTTCTCGGCTGTTACGCTCTAAAGTTATTCATCGCGCATTTCGCAACCGTGAACATCAGATCTTGGCGCCGCATGGCTACACGGATCGTTTGAGCCAAGCTGCGCCGCGAATCGAAGCACGCTCTGAAGCATTGCCCATGGCTGTACGCCCGCGAGTTGTCGCGCTACGAATCGGCTACCGGGCTCCCGAAGCATTGCCTCGTGGCAGCATGGCTCGCTGAGCTGCGACAGCTCGCGAACCGAAGCATTTCGTTCGTGGTTACATGGCTTTGCTTGAATTGAGCTGCTTGGTTTTTGCGGGCTACGCGGGCCTATTCGAATCGAGCCGGGCTCCTGCCACGCGCTCGAGCCAATCGAGCCGCCGAGCTCTCGGCTGAATGCCGAAATAATCGCTTCCCTGCCGACAATGAAGCCGATGGGTCGGGCTTTTTTAAAACCGAGTCGCGAAGTTTTCACGGGCCGCTCGCCTGAGCCAATCGGCTCCAGGCTTCCTAGATCTAAATCCGCCACCAGCTTGTCAAAACTAAGTCGAGGCTCCTGTGGTGGAAGCGTCTGCTGTTAATCGCCTCCAGCCGTACGGCCCGAAGCCGAAATGATTAAGGTTCAAACTGGGCCGCTGGGAGGCTTCATGATCATTTTCCAGCTGGGGAACTGCTCTTTGGCCATGGCCTGTTGAGTGGGGCCGAGTTCTCATAATCGAGCCAGCCGAGGCTCGTGGCGCTGAGGGCCTTTGGGGTGGGCCGAATAGCCTCGAGCCGACCACTCTTAGGCGGTGCATGGCTGCAGCGCAGCAGTCGAGCTTGCCAAACCGAGCCGCGGGCTCAAGGCCGAGGCCTTGTGGGCCGACAGTTTAAGCCGACCTGACTTAGCCATGGCTCGAGTAGAGAATGAGCTCATCAACCAGCTTCGCTTGCCTGAGCGCTGTGCTCTATGTCGAACAGTCGAGCCGATCTCGACTTTAGGCTGCATGCCTGGCAGTGGTAGTCGAGCTCGTCGAACCGAGCCGCCGGGCTCTGGCGCCGAGGCCTGAGGGTCAATAGCCGAGCTGATTGACTCAGGCCGCACATGGCTCCAAGGCAGTAGTCTGTTTTCCCCGCCAAACTGGAGCCACACAGCCCTCGGCGCCGAGGCCTCGGTCGACACCGAGCCGATCTCGACTCTTTAGCGCCATAGGCCCGAGTATAGTCGAGCTCGCTGGAACCGAGCCATCGGGCTCAGCGCTAAGGCTTTGTGGGTCGGTCAACAGCCGATGGACTTCAGGCCGCAGGCCTGGGCGCAGTGGGGTCAGGCTTCCGCTTAATTCAGCCGCCGGGCTCAGCGCAGGCTCACAATGGCACTCGAATGATTCGACTTGCCGCATGGCTTCAAGCAGTCAAGCTCGCGAACCGAGCCGCCCGAATCAGGCCTTACGGGCTTCAATAAATTAGCCGATATGACTCCTGAAGCACGTTCGGGCGAGGAGTCGAGTTTCCATAATCGAGCCGCCGAGGCTAATACCGCTTGCCGCCGCCGGCCGAGGCACCTGTAGCATTCGAGGCTTCCACGCCTTCGGGACCGCTTCTTCGCCTTCTTCGGGACCTCTCACCTTTGGTTCGGGGCTCCCTGGCCCTCGTCGCGGCTGGGCCCTACTTTCTGGTCAAGAACCCCTTCTTGGATATGAGGGCCTTTCTCATTGTTAATGTACTTCTCTCGTGAGCACCAGGCTTCGAGGTTCGAAATGTGGTTGAGACAGGAGAACACTTGTAAATCCTTGACTACACTCCTTCAAATCCAACATAGGAACGCAAATGATAAATGCAAACAGAACTCTGTCATAGAGACGTCTACTCTTCAGATCGACATTGAATCTCTCGACATAAGACTCATGCCTCATAGCCTCCCTCCCTCCGCTCAGATCGTTAGCGCATGACAACTTGCTGCATGCTCTCAGCTCCAATGTAGAAGTGAGCAGACAACGAATGTGATAAAGCCTCCCGAATGATTAAATTACTAGGCGGAGCCCACATGAACCAAGCCAATCGTCAGCCTTTAGGTGATATAAAGAAACAAAGCCCCAAGATCTCACAAGGTCCTGATACCATGCAACTCCACTCTTCTGATTCTCGTAGCAGCGTCAGATGATCGGACGGATCTCCGCACCACCAACTCTTCTGGCCAATGTGCGGCACGCCCTCGAACTGGCCGAAGGTGCGGAGCACCCTGGGCCAGAACTGGTGCAAGGATCACTGTTGCACCAAGGTGTTCAGGTGCATTAGATCTCTCAAATTCCCTACCGCTTCCTCCAGCTTGAGTCCTCTACCGGCGGCTCAACCCTTCAGGCTTCCGCAGATCAAAGTCCGCCTCACAGGATGTAGTTCCTCGTTCTCGGCCATGCCCCGTGTGTTGTTCAGCGTTCCTCCTGGCATGCGGTCCTTATCCCATACCCGACCGGATTCGCTTCTCATGCTTCCGCAGACTCCTGGGAGGAAGGCGCCAGACTGCGCCGGCCTTCCGCCAGTGTGGAATGTCATGATCTTCGAGTCCCAGTCGCGCCCAAACAGCGCTGCATCCCGCCCAGTGAGTTGCTCTAACTCTCCCATCGCTGCGTTGGATTGGGGCGAGGCGAGGCCTCCCAATCTCATTCAGGTTATTTGCATCAAGTTTAACGCACCGAGGGGTCCGCTATCCGCATCGCCCGGCGTGTCCCGCATCCTCGTGGATCGGGCGCTGTCTCTCGCCCCGTGTTCACTTATACCATCGCGAATCGAGATCGGGCTTTATTTGTGTTGAACTGCTGCTCTACGCACGGCGCCAACATCGATGATGCTTTTCAACCGGATCGAAGCCGAGCGTGTCGTAGTCGTTTAATCAGACCGCTGGATCAATCCGCGTTCTAGATCTGGGCCGGAGATAGGGATCGCCGCCGCGGCCGTCTCGCAGTGCTCGATGGGCAATCGCCCGCAAGCTCGATGTGCACCCTCTCGCAAAGACAAGAAAGAATAGGCGGGTCATGGTCGCCTCGTGGCCGCCCATTGTCAGCTTCTTTCTCGAGAGAAAGACGCACGCTGTGGCGCAACGCGTTTGGCAGACCTTCAATTAATTCGGTGGTCAGTTTATAAGATATGTTTTTCTCCCAATTGGATGGTGATAAGGATTTATCTCTTTACTGGATGAGTGATTTCTTCTTATCACCTAGATTACTAAGGGATAACAGAAAAGTGCCATTGAGAATTATCCTACTTCCCTTATTGGTGAGATTTGGTTGATTTACGCAGATTAAGGTAGCTTAGGTCGGAATTATCCTACTCTTTATCGTGAGATTCAGTCGATTTATGTGATATGGGTTTGTTGGCCACTGGGATGTCATCAGCTAGCCCATTACTAGCACGAGCCCGCTTCTTTAATCCTGCGTGGTTTGGGAGGCTGGCACAAATAATCTTTAAACCAAATCAAGAAGATTATTTATTTGCTCTGAATTTCAAGAGGAATTGGTTTCTCAAGCCGTGGGCTATAGTTTAATAAGGTTTGAATAAAGATACTTAACACCTCAAGGTTTAATAAGAAGTAAATTCTTTTATTTGTTCATGATTTGCGAATAATTCCTTTATTTTTTATACGTGATATACAACAAACTCCTAAATCGATGCATAAGGAATTCTTCATTTTTCCTTTTCCAGTTATTCGCACTCATTTTACTTAATTTGTCACCTTTCATATAGGTAAATACCCGATGAACATGACTTCATATTAAATCTCAAAACCCAATCAATATATCTTTGAGATAAACTGCAAAGACTTCCTTCGAAGATCGAGTCCTAAAGATCTGATGCCACAACATAGCGTTCGTCACCCATATCAAATCATCCATATGAATAGTTTTTAGTAGAGATATTCCTTAGTTTCACCTAATATAAATTAATATCACTGCTAGTAAAGCAAAAATATCATCCACATACAAAGACGTAAATATAAACTCGTTCACTAATCTTTCTATATATACACTCATCAATAATGTTCTTTAATCCGAAAGATAGGAATATATTATTAAACTAGACATACCACTATTCTGAAGCTGCTTAAGACCGTAAATGGATTTCTTTTATTTGCAAACTAGGTGTTCATTTTCTTCATGACCCTTCAAGTTGTTCCATAGATATCTTCATCCAAATTCTATTTAAGAATAAAGCTACATCCATTTGATGTAACTTCAAATCAAAATGAGGTTACAGTGCCAAGGATGATTCTGGGTTTAATCATTCTGAACTGAAGGGTATCTGTGAATCTATACCTTCCCTTGAGGAAACCTTTCTCCACAAAGTCTAGCCTGCAAATCGTCTGATATTCCCTTTAGTGTCACATTTAAAGATCCATTTCACAAAACGACTGCTTACAACCATTAGCAATTCGATGAGATCCCTGCATAATCGCTAGCCAGCCATAGATTTCAACTTTCATTCATACTTCCATCCATTTACTAGAATCATCAATTTGTCAGAAAAACGAAACCTGATCTTCCTTATCCCAATATCAAAAATGAGATTCGTGAAATACAATTCTGCCATAATCGATCCTGTGAATGG
Source organism: Tetrastigma voinierianum (assembly GCA_016808115.1). Classification (NCBI taxonomy): domain Eukaryota; kingdom Viridiplantae; phylum Streptophyta; class Magnoliopsida; order Vitales; family Vitaceae; genus Tetrastigma; species Tetrastigma voinierianum. Next base: position 42,165 of record JAEQBH010008334.1, on the reverse strand, counting down.
CAAGGGGTGTCTCCTTTCTATTGAGATCTCCTCAAAGGTGCCGGTCAGGTGGCTCTACAAAGATTTCAATGGCAATATTTCATGTAAATGTGAACCATCTCTCTATTATGTTGTTTTTCATATTTTCCCTCAATCTGTTTAGAATGTGCCGAGGACACAATTTCTTTAGTAAAAAGTAGTGGTGGATATCCACTCTATCTCCTCAACATTTACCTTCTTGCTATTACCCCATTAATTTCCATTCTCTAAGAACTGGAAGACACCGTGTTTTCAATTATTCACACCGCATGGGGACAATAAAACTGCACTTTTCGATTTATCCGATAGCTACTGAAATATCCGCATATCGCTCGAATCAGTTTTTCTCATGTGGGTTATAGATTCTGTTCTCCGCGGACAACCCCATTTATGTATGTCTCAAGCTAGCTCTCATAACAGTCCAGCACTCGAAGGAGCTTTTGAACTCCGCCTTGGCCAGGGAACTTTGTTCAAGATATACATTGCGGTTTTAAGGTCACACCCCACAATGAAATAGCATTAAGACTAACTCATCATACTCAACCATTTCCATTAATGTGTGCGACACGCCTTTCAAAGAACAACATTCCTCGTCATACATGCATCACTAAGCATCAGGTAATCGAGCACCTAATGCCAGCGCTTTCAAGGAATTCGCAAAAGGATTCGTGATCTTTGGTCTTCGATTCATCATATTCGCTTATAATATCTCTACCACCTGAATCATCTGCCATTTCAATCTTTTTATCTAATTGTCTCTCGTTATTTGAGATTTTTTCGATGCATTAGATAAACATAATTATAACGAGAATAGACATCTATAAAGGTGATAAATATTTCTCTCCCCGGGCAAACATGGAACAGAGGGTCCACCGTATGAATTATTTTATTCATTACTTTCAGGCACCTTTGTATATTGTTGCTTTCCTTTTTATACAACTACGCATGGCTACGAAATGGTGAAGTCAAGATTTTGTAAAATTTCCTTCTGTTCTCCCCTCAATTCCCCTTGGGAGATGTGCCTGTGCCACAGACAGCAGTCTTTCTGGTTAATGCCACGTTTTTTGAATCAACATCAAATGTTACAAAGCTTGTGCAAATTACGACTGCCAGTGCAGTCCATCATACAAATGTAATCACTGCAATGGGAGCTTAACATCACTAATTGTTCACTGAACAGATATTCAAGAGCATCTACCTGACAAGGAACCAAATTCCCAGAGACAGAAGGCAACACAAAAAAGTGCTTAAAAGACCCATCCGATGACCCGGCCTCTACAGTGTTTACAGGTACCAAAAGGCCGTGATTCTATATTTTCCTCTATATGGGAACCGCTCTCAGAGTGACAAATCTGTTGGTACCTTTCCACGCTACTATTAGAGATGGGCCACGATGGGTCTTTAAATACTTTTAAAATTTTCATCTCTATGAATTTAGTTTCCTTGTCCAAATTAGATGCTAATGATACTTGTTTATTCAGCCTGACAATTGCTTGATGTTAAATTTCGCGACAAATGGTTATGGTATTTTATGATGTTTATATAAAATTTCCTTTGAATCATGCATTTTACAAGCTTTTGATAACCTCTCGCATGGAAATGCGTTGGTTCAAACGTGGTTTAATTAATGAAAATTTTCTTCCAATCTTGTGGCAATGTAAGACTAGGGCACATCTTGTGAGTTGAATTGAGAAATTTAGGTAGAAGGAAGGAATTTTACAAAATCTTGATCGTTTATTGGATTTTTATATGCGTGATTTGCATAAAGTGAGCAAAACTAAACATACAAAGAAAGGTGTCACAAGAAGTAATGATTCTTTGGAGATAATTCATACACATATTCAGGACCACCTTTTCCTATACCATATTTTATAGGAGAGAAATATTTTATCACCTTTATAGATTATCTATATCTCGTTATAAGTTATGTTTATCTAATGCATGAAAAGTCTCGGTGCCATTGACATCTTCAGATGTTCATACAGAGGTCAGGACAATTAGATAAAAGATTAAAATTATGCCAAATTCCTTTAAAAAGCATGGTATTCGTACTTCAAGATACAATAATGCTTGGTATCTTACATGCACGGTGTTGCCGGAAAGAAGTAATCACACATTGGGGTCGGAAATGGTTAGGAGTATGATGACATTCTTCCAGATTTATTTCATTGTGTGAAGCCTTAAACTGCAAGAATGTATATCTTGAATGTGAGTTCCTAGTAAGGTAGTTCCAAAAAACTCTCTTTCTGAGTTATGGACTGTAGGAAACCTAGTTTGAGACATATGATATATGGAACCAAATGGAGGCAAGAATCAGTAACCCATATGAGAAAAAGCTTGATTCAAGAATGATATCTATATTTCATTAGCTATCCAGATAAACTTAAAGGGTGCGATTTTATCAGTCTCTAACTACAGCTGGTGGAGAATAGTTGAAACCTAGAATGCCGCATTCTTAGAGAATGGCAAAATTAGTGAGTAATGAACCAAGAAAAGGTAGATGTTGAGGATAAAGAGGGATATCCCACTCACTTTTTTTTAATTATTGTCCTCAACCTCGTCATCAAGTCGAGGAACTAGCAACATAATAGAGACGGTTCATTACCACCAGAAAATATTGCCATTGAAAATGCCAGAGGGCTGATCATAACCGGCAATTTTGAGGAGATCTCAAAGAGAAAAGGAGACTGGCCATTGCGCATGATTATGGATGTATTTACAGGAACTGATTTTGATATCGGGATAAGGAAGGATCCGGTTTCGCCTTTCATGCTATGGAAAGTGATGATTCTAGTAAATGGATGGAAGCTATGAACGAAGAGCACCCATGGCCCATAACGGTGTTTAGATCCACGAATTGCCAATAGTTGTAAACCCGTCAAGCCGTGAATTGGTCTTAAGACAAAGGCTGACATGGGCACATCGAATTCCACGTGGGGCTAGACTTGAAAATAAAGGTTTCACTCAAAAAGGAAGGTATTTCCTGACGGCGAAGATACCTTTCTCTCCGCCAAGAAAGATTCGCTTAGAATCATCATGGCACTCAGAGTCTATTGATTTAGAGTTACATCAAATTAATGCGGAAACCCAGATTCTTAAATGGGAATTTGGATGAACATATTTCCATATGGAACAACCTAAGGGTTTGCAAGAAAGGAAATGAACACCTAGTTTGCAATTAAAGAAATCTATTTACGGTCTTAAATGCTTCCAACAATGGTATATTAAGTTTAACTCATACCATTACATCTTTCTATTTAAAGAGAACATTGTTGATCGCGTATATATCTAAAGTTAGTGAGAGTAAGTTTATATTTGATATCAGATGTGAATGATATTTTGCGTTAGCAAAGTTGATCTAGTTTATTAGGTGAAACCAAGGAATATCTCTAAAACTTTCATATGGTTGATATGGTAGAGGCAAACTATGTTATTGGCATCGAGGATCTTTAGGACGGTCTCAAGTGGAGTGCCAGGTTTATCTCTAAAGGATATATTGATCTTAAGTTAGAGAGATTTTTAATATGTAGCCATAAACATCGAATATTGCACCTATATTGAAAGGTGACAATTTGGCAAATGCAAGGCCTGGCGAATAACATGGAAAAGGGAGGAATGGAAGAAAATTCCTTATGCATCATATGGAAGTTTTATTATGCTCAAACATGTATTAGACTGATATCGCTTGTCAGAGGCATGTTAGGAAGATACAAAAGTGATCCAAAGTATTCAAACACTGAAAGTCGTGAAGAAGGTCATGAGGTACTTATATGGGACAAAGGATTATATGCTCACATATAAAAGATCTAAACAATTAGAGTGCTTGTTTGCTACTTGATTCTCATTACGAGGGTTGTCTCGTATAGCTTAAAGTCTACTCGGATTTGCCTTTATGCTAGCAATGGGCAATTCAGGAAGAGTGAAAACAATCAATTAATGCCTATCCAATGATGAGGCCGAGTTTGTTGCTTGCCTTGAAGCTTCAAGTCATGCTTTATGTCAGGAATTTTGTTCGTGGCTGGGTGTTGTCGACTCTATTGCTAAGCTTCTCAGAATATATTGTGATAACACCGCAAATGCTTTTCTTTCTAAGAATGGCAAATTTTCTGAAAGTGGATCGAAACACATGGATTTAAAGTATTTAGTTGTTAAAGAAAGAGTCCGTAAACAACAAGTGTCACTGGAAAATATTAGATCTCACACTTATGGTTGTTGATCCATTAATTCAAAGGATTACCTCCAAAGGCATAATTATAACATGTTATGAGGATGGGCCTTTGAGTAATCCATAATATGTATGATAATGAATGGTGGTTATAATTGACAATTCATGACAAAATTGTTTCTGCTTATTCTGTTTTCAATCATGGGCACGCTATTGTCGGATAAACAAGAATCATTCCGACAAGACAAATTATGGGCTATTTAGCATTATGGACTAGGTTAGTAAGGGTTATTGATGTAGCATGGAAGGAAACATGACATTATGGCTCATGTGACCCGTCAAGACTGCATTTATGATCTAAACTCGATTCAAGATTATGGTATATGATTTTGGACGATAATAAGTTTATTGAAATTGATCACGTGTCAAATTTTTATTTCAGTGATATATTTTATATATTATAGTTTCATAACGGGTTTAATCGGCCAAGGGAGAATGTTATTTCACATTAAAAAATTGGCGGGTGGCCCACTAACCTAGTATTTAGCCAATTAAAAGAATACCCAATATCTTTAAATTGTTATGAAGATATTTACCTTAATGGAGTCGGTAAAATTATAATAAATATAATTTATTATAAGAACGCTTATTCGACTACACGCTTAGGAACTGTTTTTTAACCGTATTTTGGCCCTTCTCCTATCAATGTTATATATAGAAACCTTCATGTATGTTAAGGCACTCTTTCCATCAATTACGCGTAAAAAACACCGCGTATCAAAGTTTGATAAGGATAAGAGATCAAGGATTTAAGATCTATAAATTGAAGGGAAATCTCTCATGGCTGCGTGTTCTTCAAACGGTATGTAGTCTATATATTTTTTATTATTATTATTTTATTATCAGAGATGAGTTTGAATTCAATGATCTGGAATATTGTGTGTTGATTTCCGTATTAAATATTAACATAAACTTCACTAATATATATACTTATAGACACATTTCTAGTTTAGGATAAATACTGCATAAAAAAAATATGGCACACTAAAAAAAACATAGTTTAGGATAAATACTGTAGCTTTGTCCAAAATCACTTTAAAACTCAAAATCTACTTAAAAATGGGACTAATTACGTATCGTTGATTAGCATAGTTATTTAAACTATAAATTATGCATATATAGTAAATGTCCTATCTTGTCCTGATACTAATAAATGGAATTGATCTAAATATGATTAGGAAAGGAATGAGAATTTAACAAAAAAAAATCCAATAAAAATGGGTGATATTTTCCATAGCTGGGATCAATTCCTACCAATTGCTATCCCTAACAAGTATAATCACTAATGCTCTACTTTTAATTAATACCAGGAATATACATTGTATATCCTATGTTCACTCAATTGTACAGATAAAAAGACATGTTGATCTTTGTCAATGCCAAAAGTGTGGGCACTTACAAGCCACTAAGCCAGACACCAATGAGGGTTGTGGAAAACTGCCCCTGATTGTTTCCTTTGTTGGCCAGAGACTTTATAATACAGAGTATGTATATGAAAAAATCGTTACTTTTTATTTTATTTCCAACTTAATTTCTCTAAATTCTAAGAACATTGAGTATTATGCTAAACTGTCAATATATATATGCTTTACAGTTCATACCGACCATATAATTCGTAATTTGATTCAGGAAAATAAAAAAAGAAGAAAAAACAAGGCCATAACGAGCATTAACATTGAAAATTTCTCTCTCTCTTTTTTGAAAAAAAATCTAAAGTAAAATCTCGAAATATTACACTAAGCTGCACATGAACATTGCTCGAATGATCCTGATATGTTGAAGAAATTGCTCGAAGATGCTGAAATGAACTAATTGTGATGAACTAGCTTTAATGAGCCCAGTTACTAGCAGGCAATGGATGGACTTTTTTTTTTTTTTAAATACTAAAAAATGCCTTCGACAATTAATTGAAGAAAGGTCTTGAATAAATTAGGCATAAACTAATAGACATAATGGTGGGTATAGCTTAGTGGTTGAGTGAGCAGAACTAGGCCAAGTCCCTTGATCCTGGGTTGACTCCAAATAACTAGGGCTTTAGACATTTAGGTAACAGTACAAATTTTTTTAAAATAATATAGGTTTAGAAATATTCCTAAATGTAATGGAGTTTTTGTGATGTGAAAAGTGTCTTTTTAAGAATCACTTTCAAAAAATTAGAAATTTTTATACCATAAGTGTCTTTTGAAAAGACATTTTTATAATTTTGAATGATTTGAATTAATACTGAAAATGTCTTTTGAAGATACACTTTCTATAGTTTTAAAAATTTTGAATTTAAGCAAAGTGTCTTTTCAAGAGACACTTTAATTTTTCTGGGCCTTTAGAAAGTGTCTTTGAAAAAGACACTTTCATTGACGTGGAAAACTATATTATATTTAGAATTATTTTTTCAAACAACATTGAAATAGTTAGCCATGACGAGCATTAACATTGAAATTTTTTCTTCTTTTTCCAGGAAATTTCACATTCAAGCATTGTAGAAAATATCAAAATATTACAATAAATTAATGAGCCCAGCTACTAGCTGGCAATGGATGGATTTTTAATTTTTTATTATTTTTTAATACTAAAAAATGCCTTTGACAATAAATTGAAGTAAAGTAATAAATAAATTTAGCATACACTTATTAATAGACATAGCTTAGTCAAAATTAGATGAACATCCTCGATGTTTATTTCTCTCATTAGAATCATTTCTAAAGAAAACGTGCAGCACATGTTGTCCTAAATTGGCCAAAAGTGAACTCCACGTTTAATGCACATCATATGCAGTGAATCCATTGCTTAAGTCGGTGCTGCACATCATATTCTGTTCTAAAATGGCCTCACTGCGCCCTCTCTCTCTCTCTCTCTCTCCCTCTCTGGGGAGATTTTGATTTTGGAGTAATGATCTGTCACCACTTGCTGATTTAATTGGTTAAAGTCAGCAACACTCCATTGAAAAAAAAAATTGAAGAAAAGATAAGAGAGAGAGAGCAAGATAGAGGATATATAGAAGTTAAAGCCAAAACAAATTAAGGATGGTTCGAGGGTAAATTCTAAGTGCAACTTCTTTTGTTTTTTAGTGGCCCAAAACTTCTTTTTTGAGGTTCAGTTTGATGAAATTAATTATTCCTAGTCTAATGTGAATGTATCCAATTTTACCAATATCTTTATTGATTTGATTCCTATACAAGATGATCAACTCATCTTCGGTGCCAATATTCGACATGGAATTGAAGCATCCAATAATCCATGTTTTTTTTTGTCCTTTGACAATATGATGGCCAAGCCCCCACTAATATATATAAAAGTGATTCTTCAGTCCAAGCTTTGAATTTTTAAGCTTGAATATTATTCCCATTCATACAAGCTTGTAGGTAAATGTAAATTTATTTATGTTGAGCCATTTTCAATAGCTTTATTTGATTCCTAGAGCATCTCCAATGTGAATGCCAATTTGGAGGTGCCAAAGCAAAATTTGGCATCCCAAATGGCACTTGCCAAACCCATCATTGGGTAGAACCAGTGTTGAAAATATCGGAAATATCGATCGATGAATATCGATACGATATATCCCTCCGATAGTCGATCAACAGAAATTTTGGGATTTTTTTACAATTATCAGCAATATATCGGTATTTTACCGATTTTTTGGGATATTTCCTGATATATCGATTACTATTCATGGAGCCAGTCATTGTTTATGAACAATCAAACTATATGTCACTATTCATGGAGAGTCAAACTTCATTTGACTCTATTTTATGGAGTGAAATTCAAATCCTGCTCAAAATTGTAGGGTTCCAACATTCCATCCACTAGGCCAAACATGTCTTTGTATTATATATTGCAAAATTTTAATATATTGTCTTTCTAATTTATGAATGTTTCTTTTAATAAATTTATGAATACTTTTCATCATTTATAATAACTAAATATAAATATACAAATATAGCAAAAATATTGTATTCTATTATACGCTGTTATTACAATTACTAAATTTCAAAAAACTATTGAATAAAATATTTGTATAAATCATATAAAAATAATTTATTTCTTAATTAAATATATTTTAATAAAATAATTTAATTTTATAAACAAATATAAATATAGTAAAAGAAATGTAAAAAAAATCAAATCTAATTGATATTATCATTCTCTATGCTTTCAAAATAATTTTGATAAGTAACTTAAATATATTCTTAATTTTAAATAATTTTTAATTACCGATATTTATATAAAAATATTCACCGATATATTTAATATATCTGTAAAACTCAAGTACCGATATATCCGTCAAAACCGATATTTTCATCATTGGGTAGAGCAATAATTACTTTTCTCACGAGAATCAAGAAAGTAAAATTTATATTAGAAAGAATAAAAAAAGCATCTTGCCTGTCATGTAAAACAAAAAAATTCATATGAAAGATGTATTATATATATATTAAATATCTCACACAATAATTGCAAAAATATTTGCAAAAATTTGAAAAAAAACCTCAAATATCTCCTAAAGCTGCCTCGACTTCTCCCATTCTGCTCTGTTTTCTTCCTCATCTCATCGCATACACACATTTCATAGAGAGAGAGATGGGACAGAAATCATCATCAGCCGGTGTGACAGGAGGCAAGTCATCCCCGGAGATCAGTAAACCAGGAACCAGGTGACCATATTTACAGAAGCATGAAGGGGTTCGCATTAGCATTCCATCATGGCTGCCCTTCTGCCTTTTATAACAGTAATGCTATTCATCGTTACAAATTATTTCTATAAAAAATGAATATGAATCATTTTGGAAATACAACAGATCTTGTACGTTAGGGCGCCCTTATATACTTCTTGTCGTTAGCCCACCCAATTTTGGAGCCATAGGGATAGGGGGGCGGAGCCAGGATTTTATTTTAGGGGGTGCCAAAATTTTGAAAACAAAGATGTCAAAATTCAAGTATGAAAAATATATTAAGATTTGAGATTAAATTTCTTCGCAAAAAATAAAAATTATATATATATATATATTAAGAAACTGACAGTTTGATCATTGTGATTTTTGACAGGCATGGCATGCATAAGTATGGTATTTTATCCAATGGTCAATTTTTCCAAATATGCATCTTACAATTATCTATTAGTTTCATGCTTACATAACCTAAAGTAAACATATGTTGACTTGATATAATATTTTGTATAGAAACTTTTCAAAATGTTAAGAGTTGGGAGCTGTTATCTATTTATTAACACATATAATATAAATATATAAATGTAATATAATATATTATACAATGTATAAAATACATAAGGGGTTTCAAAGGCAAGGGTGCTATGATCTAGTCTGCCCTTGCATAGGAACGATATTTTTTAAAATTGATCGTTGGATTACATAATCTTCTAATTGTTGGAAAAAAAATGGGTTTGAGTATTAGAAATTAGCTATTTTTGAGCTAAAATTAAAATGGATCTCACAAACTCTTAGTAATAGGTCCACATAGGAATGCGTTCTCCTCTATGAGGAGATGAAGATTATCTATTAAGTTGCTCAAAACCATTAAAGAGTGAAATAAAAATTGCCTCAAAACATCATCATTTGAAAATGGTAACAAAAGGCTTAAACTTGTGAAAAGGCTTGTGTCCCAAATCGGATGGGAATAAGACTTTTAAAAGGTATATATACACCTACCTTGTAGTTGGGTTTTGGCCCGAAGGGGTACCCCGGTTTTGTGGAAGGGGGAGGACCTAGCTTATGCTTTGTTCACCACACGCACAGCCTCGCCGTCGCCCCAAACTGGGCCGGGATCGGGATGTATATATATCCAATTATTTTTTAAACCTGAAACATCAAAATGCCGGCTGCTTTTGGCGTAGGTTACCATTGCCATTGAGAGCCCAAACGCCATTGTTCAGTTACTATTTGACTGAATTGACGCCTTCTTCTCCACAGACGCAACTGTGTCTGTACACACTTCCACCCTAGCTCAAGCTTCGCGGATCGTATCAAATTTCATGAGCGAGTCTATAACAGGTCATTCATTCATTCATTAGAAATAGATTGATTTTTCCTATTTTCATACATCATCTTCGTTCATTTTGAGAGACCGAGTTCTGCACAAGTTTTGGTTGACAACCAACCTTGAGAAGTGCTTTCTTATGCGATTAGAGATCATTTATCATGGGAGACAAATTGCCAAGGACTTGAAGCACCACTGCGAGGGCAATAAATAGCCTTAAGGAAATTATGTCCAACACAAGACTTGATCGTTCCTTATTTTCGCTCCTAAATTCTGCAAACAAGTTCCAATAAAACATTTTTTCCTTCATGTTCTATTTGCATCTGTTCTATCCTGTCAATTCACAAACTGTTTTTCCATAGTAATATTGATATATGTTTCCATTCCGACGATGATAACACTAATGAATATCATGTTTGTCAAAATTACAGGATCTAATAATTGTCTCAAAATACATTTCGTGAAACACTTTTAACAATATTTATCATTGGATGCTATCAAAATTATTTAAATATATGTATTTAAAACCAATTGTTAGATCACCGTACATAATTTTGGTAAGATGACATACATATGAAGATTATATGATCCAATTTGTCAGTTTTCCAAAAGACTCCTCTCAATGAAAGTGGGCTGATAATAAGAAGCATGAGAATGTCCTTAGTTCTAGTTTTGGAAATTCATGACATTTTTTTCTTATATAGTGATAGTTAGCAAGCCCTAGTACTTTATAACTATGGAGATGACATTTTCCATTTTATACATTAAATGGATGTTTAATGGGCTGATGACTTGTAGGTTTACTGGTAGGAATCTCACTTTTGTAGTTATTTCGTGGCTTGGAGTAATATGAAAAATATTGCATTGACACGATACTCATTTCTTAATATTAAGAGGGAGGGCTTGGAATAAGAATAAATTTCATCATTCAAAGGGAAAAAAAGAAAACTTAACTTCCATAGACTTTCACAAAGCCACTTGATAGAACATTCTGCTAATATTTACCACTTTTAACACAGGCAATAGCACATGCATGCCCTTTGATGGCAGGAATATATGTGGGGTGAGATGACAGAGCAATTCACCCTTGTTCCATCCAAAAATTACAACTTTATCCTAAATGCGACACATGTGGATACACACCGGGATATGGGTGGTCAATAGTTCAAACTTTGCCTCGACTGCTTTCTCTTGTTGGGGAAAACCTGGAAATCAACATGAAGCATGAAGGATTCAACTTCAACCTAATCCACTGGATATCTTCTCGCTTAAACCTCCTTACCCAGCCAAGCCGGCTCAGGAAGTTGTGGATACTGCCTTACCTCCTCAAAGAGGGGTTTGGAATTTATATAATACTTACGAACAATTGTGAACACTTTGCTACATATTGTAAAACTGGTCATGCTATAAGTATGCAAGTATTATTATTCATGAGGATGTTATAAGCTTATGTTCCCACGAAGCTTATAAATTATTGTGTACGTAATGCATATTTTGATAAAATGGTCGTTGTATTAGATGTTATACTTATACATGTCATGTACGCCAAATATCACGTGTAATCTTTCCAAGTGTCGATTTTCATGCAAATGTCACTGAAAAATCTGTGACAGTTTTCTATGGTCATAGTTTTTCATAGTTCATATTTTGGAAATTTAATATTGGATTATTGTGATTTTTGTCATGCACGACATCCATGAGTATAGTATCTAATCCAACGGTCAGTTTTCAAATTTTAATCCTAAAATGTTTTATTCCTTCATGTCGAGATAACTAATATATATATATATATTCTACAGGAATGCTATCATTTAGCTCATACTGCATGGTTGCTTATATATATTTCAGGTGACTAACTTTGCACTGTCAGATCAAAGGGATGACTAATTTCCTTCTACATATATATAGGAGAAATAACGTACCCTCCTAAATTATTGGCTATTTTCAAAGTCATACTACCATTATACCCCTACTGTTCCCACCACGCAAATTAATTGTGTGTGTGAAGCCCCAAGATTCGTTCCCTACTTTCCCAAATGTTGACCCCTCCTTAGGGAATATATTTTCAGATTTTATCTTTATTTCAATTTTTCCCTAGTAGCTTTGTTTTAGTATAAATATGCTTGTAGCCATCTTGGAAAATCAGTTTCAGAATTAATAAGAATTCAATTGAGAGTTTTCATATTTTTTCCCTAAGGCACCAAATAGGATTTGCTTTGTCTAAGTACTTATTTGCTTTTAAAAGTAAAAAAGTAAAAAAAATAAAAAGCATTATTCGGTTATGAATTTTTAAAAGTATATATTTTTTTTTAAAAAAAGCAAAATTTAGGTATTAAATTAGAAGCAAATTTGATTTGGTTTTAAAAGCCAAAAAAGCAAGAAGGAAAACACCTTGAAGCTCAATTTTGAAAATCTTCAAAATTGCAGCAACCTAAGAGCAACTCCAATGAGAGTTGCCAAAAATGAGGTGCCAAATGCTATTTTATAATCTCGAACAAAGGTTTTGCATTCATAAATAATGTTTTGCTCCAATGGTGCTAAATGGGGTGTCATTTTAATAATGCAATTTCTTTTATTAAAAAATATAATTAAACTTGCTAAATATGAGATAGAATATAGCCGTTGAGAGGAACAGTAGCCACCCAACCGCTATTTTGCAACCTCTCGATTCTCTTTCCAAAAGTTGCCAAATATACCATCCAAAAACCTTGGATGACATTTTACCACCTCTAATATCATTTACGTGAGCCTGATTTTTTTGTCTTTGAGGTGCCATTTTAATGGTGGTTATGGAATGACACCTTCGAGCAGCAACTCCCTGGAGTTGTTCTGTTCACATCAAGAAATCCATTCCCACCCACCACCGGGCGGCCTCTTATGTCACGATGCCACACCACTCGCAAAGGTCGCCGCCACCACTCACCACCATTGGCACCACGCCTCCCGCTCTCCACCACCCCACCACTACCTTCCTTTCTTCAACACCCTCATTAGCAAGCTCACTCCAAAACCCCCCACCACACCAACTCTCTCTCCATCTACACCTATTTACTTTTTGAATCTCTTTTCTTGATGCATACATCGCCTCACATCAAAGCCCACTTATGTTCAAATTTCTTCCACAAGGGTTATGTGCAATAAAATTTCGTTTAGACTTTATATTTACAGTTAACAATGCTTGATTCACTTCTACTCAATGTGATCGATTACATTCTGAGAAGCCATCGCTTGATGACTGTATTGATTCGGGATGTTGTGTCTTTAAATTCCTATGATTTAGTGGGTAATGCTTAGAATCGCAATACCAGCAATCGCTATGAAGAAACCATGAACGCCCGAGAGAAACGTTTCTTTATACTTTAATATCCGCAAGGCAAACACGTTGTCTGGCAGTTTGCAGTGCTTCGAGGATGCAAACCTATGCTGGGTCGAACGATTACTGAAGGTTATGTGCCTCACAGGTCATCTGGGGTGCACTAACAAGGCAAATGGGCACACAGACAGTCCAATAAGCCGGAATTTGAGCTGTTTCGGCACGCCATGACGCCGATATATGCCGCGTAAATGAAGTCGGCTTTAGAAGCATTTAACGGACGGAGTTAGAAATTTGTCGGGCATGGACTACTATGACTGCATGGCCTAATGCATGGGCAGAGACTGATGGTCCCAATCAGAGTTTGTTAACACTACAAGAAAGAAGTAATGAAACGTCAATTCGCTTAATTCCATATAGTTATCGCAAATAGCTACTGAATTAGAAGCGGAATTATTCTGCTTTCAAAGGCTCTTTCTAAACAGAAACTAATTTGCGTGTCTGGCTTTAATTTTTATGACTTAGTACTCGCTTTCTAACATAGATTACAGGTTCTTATTTCTTTTCAAATGTAAAAGTAGAAAGGGAATTTTCAAGTTTAACTGGAGCATTAAATAGCAACTAATAGAAACTCTATTTCCGCTTCTAAATGTGAAAAATAGAAAGGAATTTCTCGTTTAATCCGACATTAAATAGGCAACTTATTAGAAACTCTATTTCCGTTTCTAAATTTGGAAAATAGAAAGCATGGCTCCCGCCAACCATGACTAAAATAAACACAGATTGATAAAAAGGAGAAGAAAACTAAATGATTCCGTCTCTATTTACTGAATCAAAACTGACAAACAAATAATTCCGTTTGTATTAACTAGAAAAATAGAAACGAATTTTATCTACTAATCTAATTGTTATAATAATTTCACAAATTGTTTATTTTTGGTACGAACAAATATTTTGATACACTCATATCTTTATTACAAATTTTTCCATTTAAAATAAAATAAAACATCAATTTGAATATTTTTTCATATTATTATATATAAAGTATAAATTCCAATAATATACAATAATTTTTAACTATCAGATGTATAGAGATTATATACATAAATTGTAATATCATACAACAAAGTTTAACACAAACAGTTTAACGCAACAATGTTTATATTAAAAAAAGCTTCTGTCATCAAAAGTCAGATAGAGTGAAGTCAATCTTCTTGAGATTTGATGATCTTCTCACTCAGGTTGATAAATAGATAAGTCCAGCTAACTTACATAATTTGCTCCATATAAAACTTGCCGTGATTTCATCCCTCTCTTTAGCCCTTCTTTTCTTTTTCTTTCTTCTTTTTTTCACCTTCAATTTGTTTTGCATTCTTCTATTTCCATTATCTCTGCTATTTTTAAAAATTTTCTTAATTTCAGTAACTCCAACCCGCCATCAAATAAAGCATTAAAATGGGAAGAAAGTGAGGATGAGCCTGTGGCATTTAACTGATACAAAATGTAGATACAAAACAAGACCATACACTCGCCGCTGGCTCCACCTAACTGGTCAAGGTAAATATGAAACAACATCAATCTGAGCCCCTGTAGATTCATCCACACTGAGGTACAACAACCACATCTGTTAGTTTCCTACAATTGTATGAATAATAATATATATATTAGTAAAATATATATATAAAAAACAAATACCATGGTATGCATATCCTATAATTTATTTAAAGGAAAATATTTTATAATTCACATAGGAAGACAACAATATATATGATTCGTAAATACAAAATCATTTGATAAATAATACTCAATTAGCCAAAACCCCACAAAGAACTCATGTTATGAGAACAATCGATAAAGTTAAATTCATCAACGATCCATATAAACCCCAATAAAGAACAAGTAACTATTCAAACTTAGGTCAAATTATCTATGACAAACAAACAACAAAATAAATAAAAATATATAAAAATTGAGAATTCAGACATTAATAATAATATATAAAAAATGATACCATATGATATTCTTCCACACTTCTATGTAATCTCAATATAATAAACTTGTAGATATAACAATATCATACCCCACCAACCGGATGAAAGAAAACTCATTAAAACTCTAAATGTACAAGAATACACCTCAATTCAACATTATGTGTGACACCCCAAATCCCGGGTTCGTTGACAACCCGTCAACTCATGAGAATGTGGATGCTCGCAACTGACACTACCCATCGAGGTCCCCTTTTCCCGCACCCAAGATTTAACTAGATCCCAGTCCCTTGTACCGAGAGCTCACCTGTGGTTTATGCAACCCGTGTAATTTACAAGGCAACCCGTCCTGAATATTATGTTATTGAACGCACCATTGTGTCCACATAAGATTAAATGACCACATAGGCCCATTTATCTATATAAATAATCTATATTAATCTCTTCAATCCTAACATAATGGTGTAAATACAAATTCCCAACATACGGGAAAGAAAATACTAAGCTCCTCCAATTCCACAATATTCAGCAGCCCTAAATGCACAAGCATGCGCTAACACTAATATACATAATGAAAATAAATATTGAAAAACTTACATTAATATCATTTGACCGCTTGTCTACAAATGACCCATCCTTCTTGTGATACAACACCTCTAAACTGTGTTATATTCCAACTCAAATTTCCTAAAAATAAATAATATTAACATATTATGTACATGACATTTTGATGATTAGTATTCTTCGCATGCACGCCACCAGCCAAAAACAACAAGATTCTTACCGTAATCTAGAATGTCGATGGTCAAGCTGTATGTCACCACATTTTTGAAGGTCCCGATCCTTCACCGCTTTCTCCTAACATCAACGATTGGGACGCCTCGGGATAAAGTGCCTCAACTCTTCATTGCTCCAATATTCCCACAATTTGTTCCAAACTCTCGATGGCACTATTTCCATTTACTTACCATACCCTTTCTCCTTTCCAAGCTTGTCATCGTATTCGACACTACCTACATGTTTCCATGTATCCTTACCGTAGATCATGTTAGGATTCCATTTATATTTTTCCAAACAAAAAGCAAAAAAACAATTTATAGTAGTGCATTATTTTTATTATAATTATTAATAATTCAACACTTATCAAATAGGCTAAATGCATTAAATTGTAATTTCAAATTTTTCCCAATAATATTCCCTTCATATTCAAGGCACTGGCTTCCACTTTAATACCCTCCTTAACTAGTTTCTCCTTAAATATCTTCCTGATTCTACGAGAAGCTGAAGGAATAAACCTGTAAATAAAATAACATATAAAAGAAAAACACTTTAATAATTTGATATAATTTTCATTTTTATTATTTAAAATAAAGTAATGGAAACATAAATTAGCATGATATTATTTTTTAATTTTACGATAATGATGGTGCAATAAAAAAGAAAAGTTAGTTAATCACAAATTATGCACACGTGAACTAAAAAAACTACATTTACAAAGATAATCAAACAACTATAAAAAATAATAATCATGCATGAGGTAATAAATTTTTGTAAATACGTGATCGCTTTTATCATTGTCGAGAGGGTCGACAGCTTTTATCATCGGGCCACAGACATGGATTGTGAAAATCCCATCGGTCATGCCAGTAGCATCTGATGTACCTCCCAAGACAGGGATAGAGCTTTAATACGGCCACTGGTGCCACGATGGAGATGGAATGTCACCAGCGCACAAATACGTGTGTGTGTCAAGATGAGGCAGGATGCCAACGCATCCTCTGCATACATGCAGTGAATGGCGCAAAACATTCAGAGTATTATTCCCACCTAAAACGGTTTGACCCCTCCCTCCTAACTATTTTTTGACTTCCTCTACCCGCCAGGATCAGGATCCTACCACCAATGGTTACCTCTCATACCTAATACAATTTTCTATAAACATCCAAACATCCTGTAAAGACAACAATTATAGTTAATCAATAATACACTAAAGATCAATACAAACACATTAACAAATATAAGTTCAAAACAATCGTTATTCAATAACCCAAAATGCTCACGTTAAAAAAAGAAAGAAATATAACATAACATCCAGTTAATTAAAGTCTAATCATCATCTGAAATATCAAACAAATCATCCCATCTAACTCTTCATCCTCATCTGGATTCATTATTAATTCTTGATCATTATATTCTCTTCAACATGTGCATCATCAATGTCTAAATAGTTTCCATCTTCACCAATCAATGCTCGAGGTCCATCATCCGCCATGTAATTAATCTGATGAATTTGCCAATATTCTTCAAATGTAGTACTTGGCGATGGTGTGTGACTATGACATCCGCTTCGAACTTCTACAATTGATCTAGTTATTTACAAATAGCCCACCAATCACCAGATTTCTTCGCGGGTCGATAAGCGGTATAACACACTCGTTTCCGCCGGCAGACCGCAAGAATGAACGGATCGCATTCTTCTGGCATTTCTTATGGTGCACATCCACAAGGTTGTATTTGATGATGAATTCTAGTACCCAAATTTGAATCTGATCAAACCATTCATACTTTTAAATGTGGTAATCGTCTCTCTGACTGTAAAGCAGATACCCAATTGTAATTTCAACCAATCGACCATAAAGTCTATATTAGATGCACTATAGTTAGACCCTTAATGCATACACCACTATTCATTGTAGCTCTATTTGAGTTCAAGGGCTTTAAAGTGTGAAATTTGTATCCATTTATAATGTACTGTGATACTGCCCTCAGAACTTCGTAATGGCCCTCTCAAGATCCTTTATTTGTCTATTAGAGATATTTGATGACTCGATTACGTGCCTAAAGAAGGAAAAAAAAAATATAATCAAACTATAATACTTAGGCAAGTTATTTATTTAAAGACGCAAGTTTCAAAAGTTATTTATCGACAAATTTCAAAACCAAGAAGCAAATCTTGGTCGCTTTTAGTACCAATCGTAGCATCATCAATATGCGCCACTTTATTTTTAATTCGTTAGCATAAATTTACAAACAAGATTGGTAATTTTGAATATTAAATTGGTATATGACATACCATGAGAAACAAAAAGCTTATGTAAATCCAAAATTAAGTCTCACTAATATATGGTTTAACTTCCTCGCAGCTCAATAAGATATATGTGTGTGAGCGCATGACATACCGGTCATCCTCTAATAATATCTGGATTTCATTTCACTGATATGATCACCAGACATTGAAAAATGGAAAGAATTCTTCGTTTAAATCCATCCCCATACCATAATCAAAATTTCGTGGCATTTTTCGATGCCTAGTATAAACTTGTAAGCTCAGCAAAGGCGCACAAAATGCCGAAGCTTCTTCAACCAAGTACGCATTGTGACATCGGGATCCTTCAACTTTAGCTTTTAGTTTCTAACATTGCTTTTCAATTTTCGCGAAATCTTAAAAATACTTCAAGCAATATATCGTTTATTTGAAGATACATTGGAAATTATGAAGGATTTAAATGAAAATATATAAATCTCTCAAATGATACATCCATCTCAGACAGAGACAGGTCGCTATCATCGATTCATATTAAGCTAAGTGGATCTAAGATGTTCCATGGAGCCAGCATCAACGGAGAAAATGCTTCAAGTCTACATAAATGATGGGTATATCCTTTTCTAAGTGCTCCATGTCTTCCTTTATGACAGAAGTAGATTTTTAAAAAAATGCTTATTTCTGGGTATTACGCCGCAAACATTTCCGGAAGTAATTCAATAAATGCTATGGGTATTAGCCTCCGCATAAACACATGCTGGCAATTCATGACTTTTTTTGTCCAACAACTTATGTTTTTCATATCACACACATCTTCCCATGTTAGATGCATATCCGTCAGGGAACCTGAGCTCTTTCAACCATTTGCACAAAGCTTCCTTCCATCCTTCTTCGTAGACCGTAGAATAAGCCTTTAGGAACATTGTTGTTTCATTCCTTATGTAAACTCGGACGTGAAATTAACCTTTAAATCCTCTCAATAGCATTGTCTTGTTTTCTACATTCATGATAGTATTAAAATATTATCGTAAAAGTTCTTCTCAATGCATGACATCTAAGTTTGCGCTCTAATTAGGTTTGTTTTCCAATAAGGCAAACTTCAAAAGATGCTTCGCTTTCTTCCACCCATAGTGACAATTTCGAAATTTCCAGGCATTTATCCCATCAAAGATCAATTAACCTTTTTTGGCCATAATTTTCAATGATCAACATTTCTACACCTCGACCTAATAAGCGCGCACCTTTTAGAACCGTCCTTCCTAAATGCCTCTTATTCCCTCCCAAATGGATGTTCCATTAGTAAGAACTTACTTATGGTTATCAAACTACATGTCTTCCACCTTCGCTTGCAGAAATGCACGATTCCATAGCAGATGGGGGTTAATTTTTCCCGGTTAGCATCTATCCCGACAACATAGAATACTCGAAAATCACTTAGTAGTCCACACATAAGTGCCGGCCGCATATCCGGGAAGTTCTGCCATTGTGATACATCATATGTCTGCAGGGCACCCCACTCTAATAAAATGTTTTAGCCTCAATTAGGGGTCAGAAAACATCTAACTTCTTTCGGGTTTCTCTGACTAGGTTCATAATAGCATTTAAACATGTATTCATCTTTCACGCACATCCACGGTACAGAAATTATAAGGTGTAACTATCACCGTCCATGACGAGTATTGTTGCCTCATGGTCCAAATGGTTGAAATCCATCTCGTGCAAAGCCCTACACCCACATTTAATTTAACCGCAAAAGATGGATGAATTTAACAAAACATGTTTCAAGTCGAGAATTCGGCAACGCTGACACCCTTCAAGATTATGTTCAGCACCTCATGTCATTAGCTGTGTTTTAGATGCATATAATCTTGCAAACGAGGAGCAGAGCTTTGAAAGTAATACATCTTCTATGAGGAACATTTGTTTTCTGCTGCATTAGATTTACATGTCTTTTATACCCCGAGTGATGGGCCACAAAATTTGCAAACTAATTAGTTCAACGCTCACCCCAATATAATTATGCACCCATTAATGCAAAGAATGAATTTTTTCTACAAGCAAACCCAACCTTGCATTAATTTCTTCAGATCAAAGCTGCATGTTATGACATTATTATCCGTAACAATTCAGATAAGAACTGGCAAATGTCATCAAAAACACCTTCGTAAAAATGATGTTCGCTCTTTAAATTGAATACCGCCACCGCTGGAGCACTTGAGTGGCTATACTGATTACTGTGCCAATCCTCTCTGTTTCGATGTTTTAAGCATTTTCATAAAGTCTTTGTGTTAAGTTAGGTTCGGGATATTCTTAAGACATTAGATTGAAGGACTTAATTAACATCCATTAACATTGCTGACATGCATTGTCAGGGTTTATATATTCTATCGCAACATCCAACATTCTAACACTTCTCTCTGTATTTGGCTCAAGTTGGTTGCACAATCAAGCTTCCCATGTTTATACCAAACATAGTCTCTAACAAATCCATTTTTGCAAGATGGAACGGCTAAATTTCAGTTTTGAAAACTCCTATTCTGCATTACTGTCATTATACGGGTATCTTATTTTTGATCCATCCATTAATTTTTTGGGAAGCCTGGCAAAATCAACAAAATCCTCAATCCCCGCTTCAAACCTCATCGCCAAAACCCATCCTTAATCCCAACATTCATCCATGATTTGACGCCATCATGTTTTCCATTCCCCAAGAATATAATAAGGACGTATATTTAATAATTACAATATAATGATTATTATGTAGTGAATTTACACACCAAAGATACAGATATTTGTAAATAAATAAAACACAATAAATACTAAATTGGACTCAATAGCACAAAGGAACATTTACAGTGAACATATAACTTGATGAAAACCGTCATCCACGCCGGTGATTTGATGCTTGGAAAAAGAAAGTATTTTCAATAAAAGTAACATCTTAGAAACAAAATATTTTCTTTTCAAACTAATAACAATTTATAACCTTTAAGAATATCCAAGAAAAATACATTTTGCTAACACTAAGATCCACTTTCTGTGAAGAGAAGGATCGTGATGTACAAAGGCAAGACATCCAAAATACGCAGATCGTTTAGAAAATACGCTTGAAAATATTTTGTAAAGTTTGTTAAGGAGTTTTGAAAATGTAATACCTTAGATGGCATACGACAATAAGAAAACATGCAATCAACAAGGCGCTACACCAAAAACGTTTAGGAAACATTTAATGCAAATAATAGAGATCTAGAAATAAGAAGGACACACAATTTTTTTCGTCTGATAATTTATTTTGTCATGCGAGTGTTAATAATAAAACTTGGATGTAGCATGCCCTTTAAGAGAGAATTGTTTAAAGTTTCATTGAAATATCTGCCCATTATTAGTTCAAGAAATTGAATCTTAGAGTCATATCGTAGAAATCATATATAAAAAATCAAAACATCATGGAAACTTGATTTATTACACAAAGATAAACCCAACACACTCTAGTATGATCGATCATCAGATAAAATGAAATAAATCCATCTTTTATCTGAAATCGAATTAACCCTGGATGGACCCCATAAATCACTCTTGAATAAGGAGAATGCAATGAAATGGCCAATAATGCCAATTGGAAATGAGACTCCTTGAAAGAGTCATTATCGGAAATTAGTTGTAGAAAACAAAACGACGACATAAGAGAAGTCGACGGCTCAGGCTGATAGTGGAGAAGCATAACTTAACGACGATGGTGGAGAGAAGAACCCACAAATACATTACTGACACTTCCATGGATAGATCACACATAAAGTAGTAGAGTCCAGAACACCTTAACACGCGCCTAATCATCCAACTGGAGTGCCATCTGAAAAATACAACAAGGAGGTGAGAACTGGACATGGCAAGTAGGTCAACTATTACTTTACTAATAGATATAGACAGCAAGACAAACCTTCGATATTAGTAAAGAACATTGAGTAGACAAAATCATTGAGCCAAACACTGTCCCAAGAACACAAGTAAAAGAGCCATCAAGAAGTTTAACGCACGATCACCATGACACCTTTTTGTGTGGTTTTTCTATTTATTTTTTTAATAAAAGTGTTGATTTTAGAATGATGTCCCATAAACATTTCATCTGATGGAATTTTACAAAGACATCACAAAGAACATGATATCAAGAAAAAGCAAAATATACACTAATACCATCCGACCAAGAAGGCACAATTACAATTCCTCTAAAGAATTTAATGGGTTGGAAATCTTTCTTACATCACATAGGCAAGGCAAAAAGTGTTGTGCAAGGCAATGAATGGATCGAGAATTCCTGGAGCACCACAATGTCCAAACCCATTTCCATCGACAACACAGACTTTCCACCATGAGAACTTAAAGAAAAAAACAAAGAAGAATTTTCCATTTTGCAATCAAATACTAAAACAAAAATACCTAAAGAAAACTAAAAGCACTTCTCCATCAAATTCTAAGATTCCATGTCCATCAATCCCACAAAAACAAAAAACATAACCAATCCGGTAAAATTGACCATTCATCATACTAGACTAATTTAAATATGAAATATTACCTCTTTTGTTCAATATCCACTTTCAGAGAAGAAATAGATGGAGACGATAAGAGTTTCTGCCCTATAACCACCGGTAGCTAGTAAAACAATTACGCATATATTTCTTTACCCAAAATCAAGATAATAGTTACATATCGTGTCAAGATTTATGCGCTTCACATAACTGGGAACCACTAGTTTTCTCGGATCAACCCATGAATAACTAAACTCGACTAACAAAGATAGTTTTAGGCACATGATTTCTGCCATTAGAACACAACACCAAGCATGAGTTTGATAGCATCTCAAATTTAAAACATCCAAAATGGATTATCCCAAAATACAGTGGGAAGGGTTATTGGCACAACTCATCTTATACTTGAGTTTTTCGACCACCACAAAGTTGGGAGAACCAACCCATATCAGAAATGCTATCATACAAACCAAACAAAATCAAGAAGGAGATATATCATAAGAACTTTGTATTTTGTATTTTGGTAACTCAAGGAGTATTTAACTAATGTGGACAATATTAAATTACCTGAAATATTAATATCATCAATTAGAGGCGAAAATATAGATTAAATGCCAAAGGTCTCGGGATGATACTTTCAATCTCCTAGCTACGCTTGAAACCCTAACCATAATACAAATGTAAATACATTCCAAACTCGTGGTGGATATCTATTTTCTACATTGTCTGTGGGTCAGCTTCTAAGTCCCTGGGCATCATATATATCAAATTTCCCACATCCGATCCCAAGGTTGCTTAATATTCCTTACGGCATCTCTTTATCCTGTTGTTACCTGCCTCGCACCCCATGTTTCTAAGTCATGTAAACATGTGCCCGCCCTCTCGCTTTTAGGTTTTCTTAATACAAGTCTTTGTCTATCCAAATTAAAATAAATGAAGTAAACAAAAATTCAGAATCAATAGAGCATAGTCTGGCATGTATTTGCCAAATATGAGCTCTATAGTTTAAGTAGATATTACCTCGCTTTGTGCTATAAACAAAGCATTATAATGGAAGAAGAATATCCACCAAACGTTTCTGATATATGTTCTAATTGATACTAGAGAACAAAAGAATTATATGAAATTTATGGGGAAAGATGTAAAACCATGTTGATAATCTATTGAAATCAAAGCAAAGTCATCTCAACATAACAACATCTATGAATCCAATTGATAAAACTACAAGCAAAACACAAGATTGAACCGTGAAAAAAAGAAAAGAGTTAAGGCTTGCAAGCCTGAAGAGAATAAAGACAAAGAAATATAAAATTAGCTTCAAACTTTCAAAGATAAAGGAGTGAGAAAAATAAAATTTACCTCATAATGATGACCGAGAGATGGAACCAGAAAGTCAAAGGTAGGTTATCTGGGGATTAACTGCAAACCCTGTAGAATTTGCAAAATCCAGAGATGCAAACGACGAGGAGATGTGGGTCGATTAAATTCGACAAAACCTAGGGTTCTGGGAGACCCAGAGAAAAAGCAGAGCAGGATACAGAGCGTGAAAAGATAGCGTGGGAGAGAGAGCAGCTCAAGAGCGAGGGGTGAGAGGAGAACATGCTCGAGAGAGTGGGGAGAAAAGAAAATAAGATAGGTTAGGTTTGCTCATATATAAGAGCACTTGGAATAAAAATAAATACTATATTTTCATAAAATTACATACCACTCCCTAATTTTTTCAAAACCTAATCCTGGTTTATGAATTTTTTTTTACAAGGAAATATGATAGGCAACTTGATCTCTGCAGGCGCCGCCCCTTTCCTACAGTAGGCGCCGCCTCGACTCAGCCGTGGCCGCCCACCTCACAGGCGCCGCCCAGATCTCAGGCGCCGCCCCGACCCCGCTTTATTTGTTTTCTAATTCAAGTAGTAAATTTGTTTTTCTATCTAAAATTTCGAATGTAACCTAAGTTTGCAATGTACCATTAGAATAGTGTATTAGATTAGATGTTAGACCTTTAAACGGGCCCAAAATTAAAGCTCACCGCTTTTATCCTTTTGTTAACAATGATTTGTTACTTAATTAGGGTGATTAGATTTACTTCAAAATCATTTTATCGATAAGACTGGAGGTTGTTAGTTAAACACATTCTTATCACAAGACACGTTAACCTTAAACCGTTAGATAGAAACACATCTTAATGATAAGATCATGTTGGTTTTTCAGTTAATGACACATCTTTTTAGATAAGTGTGTTCAAAACCAAAAGTGGAGCTGAGGCATCCTGACAATAGAAAATCGCCTTACGTAAACTACCACCTCTAACACTGCTTGAACACCAATAAAGGGTGCAAAAAGAGGTCTCCCAAGGTTTTAGAAACGGGAGAGATAAAAAACGAAAAATAAAAACTAGGCTAGATCCGCTTCAGGGCAGTAAGACGAAAATAACTTAAGATACGTTTCGTGGATACCGCTGTGAGGCACGTACACTTAACTGCCACAGATTCACCGACCGCTCTAACGTACCTGTGCTACGAGAAACACCTGTCCAACGCTTTTGAATCAGATCTACTGATCCTCGCGAATTTCATTTCTACTTTTAGAACTGGACTTATTCCTTTCTATTTTTACACGTAAATAAATTAATATTTATACTTTATAAACAAAATATCAATAATTTTAATTTTTTAATATAAACAAACATTAAGATAAGTCAATTAAATTGAACATATATATATATATATATATATATATATATAAGGATGAAGGTTTTTTAATATTTAAAAATCCATTTTTAAAATAATTCATATGTAAATATTTAAATTGAACATTAATAATTTTAATAAATTCATTTTCAAATATTTTCTCTATAGTAAATAATCAATGTTATCAAAATCAAAATTTACTTATTATTAATAATTATAAAAACAAGTTATTAGTTAATTTTTACATTCGCAATAATATTTATAAAAATATTGTTTCTAAAAAAGATCTAATTTTGTTTCTATAAAATCTAACGAAAATAGAAACGAATGAATTCCGCTTAAAATTAGAAAATAGGAAACGCAATTCAATTCCCGTTTCTAAAATTAGAAAATTAGAACCACCCAATTATGTTTTCTATTTAGAAACTAATTCAATTCCGTTTGACTCAGAACTAATTCAATCTCGCTTTCTATTTTTACATCTACAAATTAATTTTTATACTTTATTTTAGAAACTAATTGGTCATAAAGGCAACTCTATTTTACCCCATTAATGTTCCTCGAGAATTTGCATAGTATTCCAAATTGCTTTTCACTTTTCGCTCTAATTCCGTTTCATCCTTTCTCGCCATTTACTCCCACCAAATACCATACTTGATTTTTATCTGCTTCAAATTTTTAGTACATTTATTTCAGCTTCTATTTGCTCGACCTGTTTTCTAACTTTGTAGGAAACTAAATGGCCGTTTCTATTTTCCATTTCTATATTCTTATTTTCTTGTAGTGGAATTCTCAATTCTGGGCAAGAGAAAACCACAAGAGTATTGGAAATAAAAATTGTCTATATCTTATTCATGCCAACATATTTAAATAGCCCTTGCTTATTAACTGATCGCACCATGGGCACTACTCCACGGTAATTAAAAATAACCGAATAACAAACTTAAACTACAAGTTAGCTCAACAATATTATAGTCGCTCCTCGCATTCTGCTCCCGCTTCGCAGCCGGGTCGAGATCATGCCGTTTGAACTTGCTAATATTTGGGATTCCTCAACGCTTCCTACTACAAGGAAAAAGCTTCCATCACTTTACTGGGCTAAAGTGTCATAAAGAGTAAATAATGACGCCCCTAAAACGCCATGGTATCGATCACATTGTAACATTATTTCAAATACATTGACGCTTGTTACAAGTGTCATCATTTTGAATAAAACATGACTGGTTAAGGCCATAATCTTTTTCAACTAATATATTTACTATGATTAATTTTTATGAGCTGCCATTGATTTTTATATATTTTATTTGAACCTTGGACTTTTTTAAAAGTGTCATCTTCTTCTTACATTACAAATCCTATTGGCATTAATTTCATTAATTATATATAAATCCTAATATAATATTCCTATAGGTATTGGAAAATATTCACATATTAGCAAAATCATATAGATTAGAAATGACAATATAAAAGTCATGGATATTGAAATAAAGACTATCTATATATCAATCGGGTCCAAATTACATTTATATATATATTCCCACTATTTATACATTTTATGAGAATGCAAAACATTCTTCAATTAACAGTAAAGTGGAGGATCTTCCCATAAGAGAGAGTGCACTCGAGCCCATCAAAACCAATTACACGAGGCCTTTTGTTGGTTCCTATTAAAATATGGTGCATGATCACTCTAATGAATAATTACATATATTACTTAGATGGTTTGATGTTTCCATAAGCCATCATTAAATAGAAATAGACTATTGCAACCCATCATGATCCTAAACATGTGCCATTAGTGTAAAATGTTCATTGTAACATAACATGATTGTCTATAATTAATTAAGTTGTAGACACACATGTATTTTGGTTGCTTATTTAGTTTATTGCAAGCACAAAATCTAGAAAATATACAAAAAAGCTTAATAAACCTATCTAATTGAAATCATAGAACAACTAAGATTTAAACTATTTTCTTCTTCAGTATAGATGAAAAACAAATTATGCCTAGATAACTCTTATACAAAAAGATGGAGGCATACCTTCAATGGTAGAAGAAGATGTGAATCACCACTACCGATATAAGAAAGTTAGATGATTTGTTTCCATTACTATGGCTTTGACCAATATATATCTAAGTTAATGTAATGTTGGTCAGATTCAAGAATATTTATTGAAATGATTTTACTAGAAGGAGCCATTTTCTCAGCTTTATAGCATGAAAAAATTTATTCCTTTAAATCATTACTAAATAAGTCTTCAATTTTGACATGAGTTTCTTACATAGTCAATAAATATTTTTTTCCAAAAGTATATATTTCCTATAGGGAAAAAAAGAAAAAAGAAAACAAACATATCTTTCACTTTTATATGATTAGATATATAGAAACCAAGTAAAGAACTTTCTAGTCCAATTAGACTAAGGTATCGCTTTATTATTTTGATGAGTGCTGGTGTGGTGACTTTCAAGTACTACAAATAAAATTGAACTCAAATTAGAATAATACTCGACAATATGATTCCACTAATGATTGTTGGTAAGATGAAAACTGACATCAGCAATCAATTTTATAGAAAAGACAATAACATAGCAAAAAAAGGATGACACAATATTATATACATATCTTCATATTCAAAATAACAAAGTGAATCACAATAATATGAATCAAGTGAACAAATAAGTATATACATGGGGATATGACTTCCTTTATCCGAAATTAATAATTAATTTTAAATGAAAGTGAATATAATTTATTCAAAAACGCTCACTAGACTTGTCATTTCAAATAAAAATTATGCTAAAATGGATTAATATTTGAGGACAACTCATCACACTGTGGAAAGAATGTATTACTAGTATTCCATAAAATGAATAATGCTAAAGGAAATTCCTGAGCTATAGACCTAAAAGATGATAATATAATAAAAACACATGAATAAACACAAAATTAGAACTAAAAAATTCAAAAGATATATCAAATGTCAATAAAAAGATATAGTCAAAGAATACTTCTAATAATCCATAAAATAATTTATCATTGATATCATAACTGATTTTTCATTATTAAAACTTTTATTTAAAGCGCTTTATAATACGATATTAAACTGGTTATGAAATTGATCTAAAAGGGATCAATACATAAAAGAAATTATATTTTAATACAAAAATGAAATAAATACTAATGATACAAACTACCTAGATGCATAAGAAATTACAACATTTTGTACTATATTATCATCGCACACTTCTTTTTCTTCTTACCTTATATATATATATATATAGTATATATATATATATATATATATATATATATATATATATATATAATCATGAAGTTGAATCTGTCCAAGGTATTGAACACTAGAGAGAGATTTATAATCTAGCATTTATTTACAAAAATGTATACTATTAGGCAAGTAAGCACAAAATTCATCAACCCACCATCATTTAATATCTTAAGGACAAATGAGATTCTAAATTTGCACAAAAATGAGCACAAAGTTAATTGTAATGCTAAATTGATATACATCAATTTTAAAATATCTTAACTCTACAAATACAAAAACTTTATTAGGAAACTTACAATTTTATGAAGTTAAACTCCTAAACCACTAGTAAAATGATAAAAGTTTTAAAACACAACAGATAATTTGACAACTTCTATCCTTGCCCTCTCTCCACATTCTACAAAAAATTCTTTCCAGTTGTAGATAATTATTCATTTCTAGATAACAATGATTAAATAATGACTGGAAGATATTATATATTAATTTCGATGAGTAATGCAATAACAATGCAACATATCGATACAAATAAATGACAATCCAATACATTGTACCTTCAACTAAAGTTATTATCAATCGGGAGTCACTAGTAGCACTAACTGGACGTGACTTCATATTTATCTCCATTTCGTCATAGATTTTTTTCCATAAAACTAATATGAAGTAACATACAGTTTGATTAGTTAAGTTGATATAATGAAGCAATATAAATATTATGAAAATTTATTATTAAGTATAAATTAACCTTTGTCATGAGATGCCTTGAATCAATAATGTCCTTACATATATCGCATTACATAATATCCACATTCCACATACTTTGTGGTTGCTGTGGACACTATAAATGAAAATGTAAACCATTATATTATGATCCATAAATTAAAATGTATGATTTTGGAGTTTGTTATATAGACTAAACTTTTATAAACAACAATCAAAGTTAAATAATTTATCTTGACCATAACCTTTACCCATGAACACTCTCTCTTTGGCGTTTTTGCTTTGTGGTGGATGGATTCTTAATGCCCTATATAATGACAAAATATAATTAAATATATATCATCAATAATTCGAAATTACCCAATCTAGAAACTTACATGTGCTAATATCCTTTAAATCATCACATGGTTGATGTAACATCGAATTGAGTAGTATCATCATTGTCCTTGTCTCTAATGCTACCAACACCCGATAAGCGAAATTTTTTATTAAAGTGAGAGATCTAGTAAAAAAATATAATTGAGAAACTTATAACTATCATAAAACTTACTCTGGGTTGTATGGAACAAAAATATGGTCAGCATAACTTGCATTCATTAATCGATTTGCAATAACCCTTGACCTATTATCCTTTGTTGCTTTTCGTATTCCAGCTTTCGAAACCAATGCAGGGTAACAAAAGCAAATCTTTCTTTCATCTTTGCATCAACCATGTTCTTATACAAGTGCTGGATTGAAATTCCAAAGAAAGTCACTACAAAAATATGAATAGTTTACATGCACCTAATAGATAGTACTAAACTATAATGTAATTAGGTCGATAAAAATTAAGACATAATTCTCTCACCAAATGTAGAATATGATGCAATTGGCCCGACACTTCTTTTGATGAGATTATCATATCCATATCTTCTCTCTGTGAAGGTTCTAAAAACCCTCTCCAAAACATCAATTGGAATGTCTACTAATTTTACTTGATTTTCAACTAACATTCGTCAACAGTGTGTCAAAGTTCTTGTGATATCTTGAGGATTTTCATT
The DNA here is from genome assembly GCA_016808115.1 of Tetrastigma voinierianum. Classification (NCBI taxonomy): domain Eukaryota; kingdom Viridiplantae; phylum Streptophyta; class Magnoliopsida; order Vitales; family Vitaceae; genus Tetrastigma; species Tetrastigma voinierianum. The sequence continues at coordinate 11,335 of JAEQBH010008334.1, read as the reverse complement.
TGCCTTTTAATTTTTGTTTTGCATTCCTTTCTTTTCAATTTTCTTGACTTCCTATAAAAAAATGGGTTAATCATCTCATTATGTTTTATTCTAACACATATTATGCTTATTAAACTATATGTAAATATATAAAAAACTCTTCACACAGCGGGATGAGCAGAATGACTAAATGCGCCATAAAACTTCATACCAACCCAATTTGTTCTGATAGTAACGATTCCCGGAATGAATGGGAATTGGAAGTGTTGTATTTGGTTCATACGAAGCATCCACCACTACTAGGTAATTGGGACCACATTCACGTACAATTGTACCACCTGCCACTATATTTTCCTTCCTTGCTACAGCCAATTGACATTTGCTCACCTATAAAATTAAACAGCCCAAGTATATTAGAAGTTATATTGATGAAAGTTTGTATGTATAAATTAAAGAATTGTATTTTTCAAACTTTGCCCACCTTTAAGATTTTTAGGTTTACAAGTGTTTTGGTATACTGATAAAATTAAACTAGTTGACAAATAAAATACCTTTTTTTGAGGTTCTTTTAGTACTGTTGGGGGTTGATCTTGAACATGACGTTGTGGGCACTCAACAAATTCAGGTACTACATGATTTGTTTTCAAGTTACAACTACCCATAGTTGAGGTAGTTAACGCCATTGAGAAAGCTTTGCTAAAATGCCAGCTTCAAATTGAGCTTGTCGTGCTTCAGATGCTTTTACAAAATCTTGCATTGCACGATCAGCCACACTATGAAAAAACTGTCGATGTGTGTGCTTCCGCACACACCGCACATGCCAGGCCGCCATGCAGGGTTCCCAATGCACGTGTAAATATATCATTACTTCCATAACGCTTTGGCCGCTCCTCTTGAGACTCCTTCAAAGATCATCTAAAAATACAAAGTTATAAAATTATGCTTGAATGGGAATGCATAGTATTTGTCTAAACGAAACTAAATTTAGTTAATAAATAAGAACTCAATCTTCTTCTACTTGGTGACAACTTCTTCATAATTTCCATCTTTCCTTTCCCTTGCTTTTTTCCACAAAATGCTTCTATCAATACTTTCACTACACCCAGTTGTCACCGTCTGTAAGAATTATAAAAGACATCATAGTTAGTCCTTTATAAAATATTTCGTATAATGAAAACATGTATAAATACCAAAAACCATTATTTTTACATGTATTAAATCTCATAAAACTTCAAATTAATAAGTATTTAACTTACCAAATCTTCCTCGAGTCTTGCATATCCTTTTCTACTTAAACGGTGATTGTATATGTGTTTCTTCCTTCTCTCTTTCTGAACTTTTCTAAATTCCTGCATTTTATAAATAAGAATTAATACGTACATTTTAGTAAGACAATTAATGAATATGATTTGGTACATGTTAATAGAAAAAGCACGTTTTAATAGTTCTACGATGCGTAGAGTCATGCTAACAAATCTTCGATCGTCATCCTACGTGAAGCTATATTCATGGAGGATTTTGCTGACATTTACGGGTTATCCTTGAAAGGGATGATGACTACGGTTAAGTGGTTCTTAAATGGCCAAGAAAACTGTAGCTACATTGTTACTTTCAATTTCTCATACTTCTTTTATCCAACGTAAAGCGATCCTGAAGTATAACAATATTATTAGTATCGTCATCTTGTAGCAAATAAAAAATGTTTATCAGCAATCTTTGAAGTATAAGTGAGTTTACCCCTCAATCGCGTCCTGATTTATCCTTTAATTGAATGGAACCTCTGCTTGATCTCTATATCTTATAGGCACCATTTGTCCTTGCTAATACTTGAGTAGCTTGTAAGATGCACGAAGCATCACCCGACAAAATTACCATCTTTGTTGTACTTGATGAAAGTTTTATGCCTTTGTCTTATTCTTGATAATCATACATTTCGAGTCATTCCCCAGATAATTCCTCTTATGGTTTTTTGTACATCATCTGGATCCATACCTATAAGCAAGAAAAGTAAGATATTTTAAAAATGATGTGAATATGGGTTGAACAACCAAAAGGAAAAAAAAATTGAATACCTTTTCTTAAGTCCTTCGACATAATAGATACCTCTATAAAGAATGGTAGCTTTAAAGACATTCGGAGGAAGCGGTGTGGCTTGATGAAGGACTTACTATAAAAGAATCCAAATTAAACCAAATCTATTATTATGAACTTTCCATTCATTTGTTTTACATGATGTTTGATTTATACTCTTGTAAAATTAAATGCATATCTTGACGGTTTGACGTCATTCATTATGAAGTATTAGATGGTGTATCTTCAAATAATCTGCAACTTTGCGGATGTATTCGGTTTTGATGGTGCGATGATCTTCTGATAATTGGCGATTGAATGGTCGGAAGGTTTGAATGAATGACTCGTTAGATAGTAATGAATAATCGTTGGTTTGTTCGATCTCGTTGATTGTCATTTATCTTTATCTGTATCTTTCTGTATACCTCTGCATAGTATATCCTTATAATATCTGTATATGTGTTGTGATTAACAGGCGAGGTGGATGATGATTGTTTCGTCAATCCTTCAATGTCTTCATGCATATTGCTTGAGTCATCAATATCATCAAATGAATCTACTTTTGGCAATGCACTAATGGGAGGATGGTGTTCAACTGAAAATTCTACAAGGTCATCTATACCCTCCTTATGTAAGAAGTCTTTTTGAGGAATTGATAGGACGATTGACCATCTTGGCTCAAGTTGGTCTTGTATATAGAAAACTTGCTTTGCTTGCGATGCTAAAATGAATGAATCTGATTTAAAAGCCACCTTTGTCTCAAGTCAGCTTGATGTAAAGCCCGAGTTCATCGACTTTAATCTTAGTTGTTTGTGTCAACCCGGTCACATGGCTGGTCCCGAACATGCATGTCAGATCCCAAATCCTACGATAATGACCCGTAAAGCTATAGCTCACCAAATATTGGATTCTTATCCTTTGCGCGCAATTTGCATTGTTCTTGCTTCCTGACACTAACTCCTTTGTTTTGTGTTGTGCGTAATTCATCTCGTTCCTTTGTATGTGCGACATCCATTGATTGATATATCCATTATGCTTGGACACATAGTGGTAGGGCCATGTGCTATCCACATTTAAGGGTTTGACTAGGTTCTTGGTTAACAATGGCATCTTCTATAAAAGTTCCCGAATATTTATTAATTATTTTAATTTCTGGTGTTAAAAAATAGTGCACATATGACATTTATTCTAATACCTTTTCCCTCGACCCGATAAATTAGAAATCTTTAACATGCTCAAATGCTGTGGCCACTTTTGCTTCTTAACAGCGAGGATTTGCATTTTCAACCATGACATGTGCTCTCTACAAATCATACAACTCTTAATTAGTAATGTAAATTTATCATAAAAAATAGAATAAAAACACAAATGTGGTCCTTACTCGATAAAGGTTGCCACGATGAGTCGTATTCTCTCCAACACATAATGATGTGCTTACCCAGCAAAACAATGGGATCAACTTTCATGACAAAACTTTTCGGAGTAGGAGTGTCCCAATTTTGTAGTCAATTCTTAGACCAATAGGAATCCCAATTGCATCACATTAGAGAAGAATTCGGTGCAAACTCAATAGCTTCCTACGCAGTAGCATTGACAATACATCCTTCGGGCGTGCAGTTACGCACATAACTCTTTAGTACTCATGAACTTTCAAAGGGTACATCCATCTAAGATAAACGGAGTCCCACATAGTCTTACCTCTCTTACGAATCTGTTGTCAAATGGATCATGATGTCGAGAAGAAAGAAAGGTGGGAAGTACTCAAGCAAGCGTAATGTCCTGACAATGATTTTTGTAATTCATCCGGTCTTAGACACATCAAAGCCATTTTTGCTACAGAGCATTGAAAAAGAAACTCGACTACAAATAGCAAGTCTAACATACTTTGGTAGAAGTGATCATAATCTGTGGCGCGATTGTTGCATTAGTGTATGACAATCATGTGATTTTAGGCAATGACTTCCAATTCCTCCGTGGATACAAGGTTTCTAAAGTTTGAACGATTATCCCTCTTGGAACTTCGAGAGTCTGCTAATGTTTATTGATCTTCTTCTCCATTCTAGAGTGTGTGTAGTAGCAAGAATTTGGTGGAAGATAAGTGCGCTTTTGTTCCGACCTTGAGTGCTGATGGGACCTTAAGCCCATCTCCATAAGATCCTAAAGACATTTAGTCATCCTTTGTCTTACCTTGAATGTTAAGTAATGTACCAACTATGCTTTCACATACATTTTCTCGATGTGCATCACATCGAGTTATGACGAACATGTAGATATCTCGATACTTCGAGATCCAAAGAATATGTAGTTTTTCTTCCATGACATGCAACATTGCCTTTAGACTTATCTTAGTGAACCTTTTCTTTCCCAAAAATTACAAATATTATCCATTTTATGTAATATTGCCTCTCATAACGGTTGTGGAGGTGATCAGAGATCTTGCTCACCCGTTGAATGCCTTTTGTGTTTCTATGGGATGGTTGCATGGAAGAAATCGCATGGCACATTGAATGAGTTCTTTTCCCATGCTTGATCTCTGTGAATCAGGTTTGTTCACCACATATGGGGCGAAACAAAGTACCAGCTAAGCGCCTGGCTTGATAAGTTCCCATATCAACGAGTCAGCGATTGTCATAATAAAGCGATGGCTGATGTAAAGGCTCTCTTGTTCGATAAGCCGAAAACTGATCCCCACCTCCCGCTAAAGTTTAAGATCTTCTATCAACGGTGCCAAATAAACATCTATGTCATTACCGGGTTGTCGTGGACACAGTATCAGCCGGGATAACAACATAAATTTTCTCTTCATGCGCTAACCATGGTGGAAGGTTGTAAATGATGATTATAACAGGCCAATGACTATACTCTTTGCTCGAGAAACTATGAGGATTTATACCGTGTTTGAAATGGCAGTCTAGATTTCTAGGCTCTCCACTAAAATCAGGCCATTTATGATCAATTAACTTCCATGATGGGGGAATGCGATGGATGACATCTTTCCATCAAACACTCTTTCTTTGTGCATGCCAAGTGAGATCTTTTGCAATTTTTTGAGGAATGAAACATTCTCTTGAATCTGTGGGATGGTGGAAAATACCACATGACTTGCAGTTTGCCTATAACATTCTTGTTGAATTCACCTTCCACCTTGGCGCTCCACAAGTAGGACATGAAGATGCATTTTTAATTCATTCTATATAATATTCACAATCATTTAGGACATGCATGTATCTTTTCATACTCCATTCCCGATGCATTCAAAGTCTTCTTTGCTTCCATACATAGATAGTGGCAGCTCATTGTTTAAAGACAACATTTCACCAAACGATCTAATAGTTAAAAAAGCCTTTATCGGACCATCATATCTTGCTTTCGGTTGTATGCAATTTAACTAATACGAATCAGCGGTGGTGCTAACCTGGATATAAGGTTTCTCAGCATGTTTCGGTATTTTGTGAAAATTTACGGGTCATCACGAAAATCATCATGGCGACAGCCATTTCAATTGTGCGGAGTCCACATCATCCACGGGACTCATTTTGTACAACGTTTTGCCACTTTTTAGTTGTTGGTCCCTTTGCTTGGACGCCTTCCCCATGCAAATACCATGTAAGGTAACTTGATCAAATCCATAAAAAAACAAATGTTCTCTAATGATTTGAGGAGTATGAAATATCAAATTCCATTGTATGCAGGGCATCTAATTGATATTTTGCTTATTTGAATTTTGCACCGTGAGATAAAGTATTCAACCCCATCCTCATATTCCTTGAGCCTCGGTCCCTTGAAATCCAACAACGAATCCATTTCTCTAACACACATAAATGCATTTCACCATTAAACACTTAGGATAATAGAGGGTAGTTGAGAAATTAAAGTGAATGTGGTAGATATTAGTTTACTAAAAACAAATACCTAAACAAAATATGTTAATGTTTATGCTAAAATGTTAATAAAGTGATAGCCAAGTGAGATCTTTATCAATAATTATTTTAAGTCCTATAGTGATTGTGTTTGTGTGTTTGTATGTGTGGACGTAGGCCTCAAATGGTGATTTGAAGTCCTTTAATGATGTCAAAAATAGTTTGACACATAATATTGATCTCTAAATGGTATAAAGTGATATCTTATCAAAACAGATCCAGTGTGTATTATGTTGAAATTGTTTCCTTAGGCATGAATAAAGCTGGAAAATAAAACAATGTCATGTTAGTGTGTTTGATCATGAAAGCGAAAAGCTTTAAAACAAAGTTTCAATTACACCTTAGCGGAGAAAACAAAGGAGGAACCAAATAAGGAAAGGGATATATGCTTCAAATACACCCTTGGATATTTTTCCTAAATAAGAAAAAAGAAACCAGGTTAGTAATTTCAATGAACATTAATCCTAACTAAAATAGTCATTTCAATGAAGGAGAGTTAATTACTGAACAATTGAGGACATAAAGTATTTAATAACTAATTATTATAAGTTTCATTCATTAGCTCAGCTAAGTTTTTACCATTGCAAAATTTAAATCCCATATCACAAAATGAATATATTGCACACAATGACCCAGTGCATCGGTGCAAGAATTATATTGAAATTTCCAATTACGTAAACATTGTCCCTAGAGGAAATAATGAAAATGTTCAATTTTTTAAAAATGTCGGCATTTTTGAAAGTATCGTAGAAGAATATTCTTACAACATTCTAAAATGAATAAAGGGAAAGAGAGGAGATTGTTATTTCCCAAAATGGTTTGGAGATCGATGAGAAAATTTGATATGATTGCGTGCCCGAGCCAGTTCTGCGCGATGACAAGCTTCGTCCTACTAACCTTTTCAAATCAGTATAGAAAAAACAATGTTGAACTTCTCCAGAACCGAAATAAACCAAGCAATTCCCTGAAATCAAAGAATAATAGCAGTGATGTTGGAGAAAGGTACCAACAAAAAATGTCTCAAACAATACATTCCATTCAACCATTTTTCGAATCCAAGATCTCCTTCAATTGAGCAGATGTCAACCCATTAGCAGAATTTGACTGACATGAACGCACCTCCTATGCATGCAGGTCGAGAAAATTATAAGTATAACCATGACACCATATTGTTATATATATAGTATCAATGGGAAATACTCTGATATCTTTTGGTAGCTCACACCTCTCATCTTGTTGGTGGACCCCTAGAGTTATAAGAATGTGAACTCAATCCCTACATTGTTGGTAATAATATTGCATCTGGGCTAATAGTGCCTTTGCATGGGCTTCATGCATGAATATCCGCTCCCATAGTAAACCGACCGGAAATAGTTTCCTCCACACACTACCTGTGTATCTCTGAGACCACTACCAAGGGTATATATTAATTAATGGGTTGTGGAATTTATTTTTTTAATCATGGTATCAGGGTTAGCTTATGTGCAATTAGAATAATCCCATGAGGCCTTAAAGTTAATGATATGGTAAATTCTTCAATGGTCCTAAAATTTGTAAATATAAACATATTCTCAAGCGTGTTGATGGTATTAAAACATTAAGGTTATGTTTGATTATTGGATAGTTCATAAAATAATATTTAACTATCATTCTTTCTTAAATAATAAAATAAACATTAAGGTTATGCATTCTTTCTTTTTTATAGTTGACAACTACAGTTTATTTGGAGCTGCTTGATAGGTTGTGCGGGAAAGGGGAGTATTATTTTGTTTTCTTTTCATAAAATAGTTAGTGCAAGAATTAAAACAAGCAAACAAACAACAAATTGGATACGTGTAATTTGTTTGGGACTGACTAAAATATTCAACTTGGATGTTGTGTTTCTCCACTTTGGACAAGCACTTTTTCTATGAGAGAATCCTCATATTGGAAAATGGGTTAGTCAGTAGCTTTTTCCTTGAAATATTAAGTTGAAGGATTACAAATAAAATAATGATTAAAGAAAAGGAAACCTGGGCATTGATTGGTTGGATACCATTAGTGGAAATTAAAAAAAAAGAAAAAGAAATTGAAAACACAAAAAACATGTACTTTGAATTCAAAAAAAAAATCAAATTTGACAATCCCAAACACCGAAGCTTGTTTTGAATTCTACCAAAAGCGGTAAAGCCCACGAGAAAACATGGATTCGGCCCCTGAGCTCCCAGCTTTTTCAATTTTGGGAGTTGTTGGAGTTTTTCAAAGGCGAATCCGTCATTACGCAAAAACCAACAAGTCCATCCCAATAATCAAAGATTACACGTATCCAATTTGTTGTTTGTTTGTTTGTTTTTAATTTTAATTAACTATTTTTATGAAAATAATACAAAAATAATACCTCCCCTTCCAGACAACCCATTTCAAGAAATTTCCAAATAAAAACTGTGTTGTCAACTTAAATATAATACAATAATATTGTATTACAAAATAATAATGGTACTAGTATGAACCAGTACCTACGTATTATTACAAACTAAGTAATGCTTGATAGATATTGGGGAATTTTTAAGTTAATAACAACATGTACTAAGTCATTGAATTACAAATATTATTGTTTTATGTATTAATTTAAATATTATTTTTATTTTTAACTATTTTATTAATTTAAGAAAACAAAAAAAAAAAAAACCTAAATCTGAAATAATATTAGCGCGTGCATAAAATATGTCTAGAGTACCCACTTGAGTACGTGTTGGGATTTGTAGGCCCCTCTTTGGAATACTTTCCCTCTTTGCTCATGATAAAGGTCACTCACTCCCGACTGTGTCGAGGAAGCATGCAATTAAAAATTTTAAAATAAACACAGGATGTAAAAAGACATGCAAATTTACTTTAACAGACCATTTACAATTCAATGCAAGTAGCACCATCACGTATTGTCTTTTAATGAAAAGTTAAAGAAGACTAGCAAAACAAAAATCATAAAATTTAAAAGAAAAGTTAAATGGAGCAGATTACCATATCACTTTGTGCCCTTACGCAAAATGACAATGCGGCCCAATACGGTGAAATTCTACTTGATTTATTAACCCCAGTGATTCTCACTTAACTTGTGTTTTTGAAAGTAAAATCCAACCACGTTTCCCATCATTTAGTCCCATTTTAGATAATCTATCCGTATGGAAAAGATAAAGCGGAGAGATTATTAATGTGGAAGATCACAGTATCTTTTAATTTTGCTTTATCGCATGGATGTAGATGTAGTCGATCTGACACACACCTTGTTTGTAAACCCAGGAGACGTGGGTCATTGTGATAAAAACTTCAACAATAGAGAAAAGACAAAGAAGAGGGGCACGCTCATGCGAGCTGCGCCCGCAGGATTAATTGATATTCTCTAGTCCATTTTTTTAGAGGCGAGAATAATTGGGATAAAGATTGTTGGTTGGGTTAATGCTTGAATTCATCCCCACGAGAATGATTTCAAACTTGCAATATTCCAAAAAAATGATGAGTGGCAGCTCTCAGGGAATACAAAGGCAGAAGTTAAAATCTTCCTCTGCGCCTTCTTTGTCGATCCAGTAAGTAGGATCGGAGAGGGAAATCCATAGCACCAAGACCGAAATGAAACCTCGGGATGCCTTTTCCGTCCCGGTTCTTAGTAGATTCGCAGTCCGCTATACTAGAACACAAAATCACAGCCCAGTCGTCGGACCGCACTTTTGACCCAGTATAGCGTCGGACCCATTTTGAACCACCGATCAGTGACGTCGGCCTCCCAAGCACTACATTGGGCCAGACTAATTCTTGAATTTATATCTGCTGTGCGGTGTGGGCCCGATGGATTTACTGCATCTTCATCTCGTCGGAACTAGCGTCGACTCTGAAGCCTGATAACCCATTCTTTGGATCTTCATGTTTACGACTCTCAGATCTCACCAGATCTAATTTAGATCCCTTTTGATCTGAGGAGAATCCCTCGAAACCGAAACTCCAGCCTTGCCCCATTAAACCGATAACATCATCGTCGGACGCCCCTGCGTTGACGTCGAAGCCCGAAACGAACCCTTTTTGGGAGCTCCTCCCCGCGCGACGCCGAGACTCCACCGGATCATGTTTGGCCCCTCTTGAAGGTCGAAGATAGTCCGGAGCCGTGTCAGAAACTTCATTTGCGCCAAACAACCCCATTGAGAGCGTTAAGCTGTGCCATGTGGCGACAGAGCTTCATCGCTCGCATCCCCATAGATGCCTGGCTTGCCCCTTTTTTGAGATACGAAACCATTAAAGCTAAATCTCCTAGCAGCTGAGCGGATAGGACTCCTGTGGCCCCCGCCTTCCATTTGGGAATGAAGCAACCCCTTACTGAGTATGGTGACCACGAATGGTCAAGCCACGAAGAGTTTCTCCCACAAAGAGAATCATGTTCTCTTGAAAGGAGACGAATATCATAAGCAAACGGGAAACGTTCGGGAGAGAGGGAAACCCGCCACCCGATGTTTAGAACCTCGAAACCCCACCATATTCAATACTTTCAGGCGAAAGCACGGCGCACTAAAGGCATCGTGGAGCAACCCTATCTAGAGCGATTTGTCCATCCTAGATTTGATTTCCACCTAAAATGTAAAGCGATCAATCTCTCACTTGTGATTTGCAGGGAAGAAAATTTCTATGCTAATGGATTAAAGTTATTTGGGTTTGTGAAGTAGAAGATGAATCCCTGTGTTAGGTTTCTTATTAGTGTTATTCAATAAGGGTTTTTTGATTATTGAGGCCTTAGAGGTAAGGAAAAATTAAAGTTCTTGAGAAAGAAGGATGTCATACCAGACGGGAGTAGCCGAGCAGTGTCTCCGAGAAATCGGTGGTGGTGGTGGTCGAGACCTGAAAACCCTGCTTCTTTGCCAACAAAATGTGCATTAAATTTGTTTTCTTCTTAATCACCCTCTTTCCATTACCCACACAAATACTCAAAGGCTTTCTTCTACCACTTACTTCTACTAAATATTCCCCATGGAAGACCTTCAAAATTTGAGAGTTTGTCGAGTCTAAAGTTGGGGATCGAAGCTTTCTTCTGCCACTTGCTTCTTTTCCCAAATATTTCCCATGGAAGACCTTCAAAATTTGAGTGTTTATCGGGGTTTGAAGTTGGGGATCGAAAGGTAGGGTTTGAGTAGTATCCTAAGTTAGGAATGTTATATATATATATATAGATAATGACATTTCAAAAAATGTCAAGGTTTTAGTATTGTTTCAATGACTTGTTTAAAAAACCTCCAGGTTAAACTTATACACCTTATTTTAATACACTTTCGACTATGACGTTTTAATAAAGCGCCGTAAAATTTTAAAAAGTACCGCAGATTATGGCGCTTCAAATTAAGTGACATTGT